>JABSNV010000546.1:0-100000 GCA_024085815.1 Flaveria linearis | reverse complement strand
CTGTTATTTTCCTGCATCTAACCGAATGGGGGTTAGGATGTAATATTATCTGATTTTTATTATTTCGTGACAGTATGATTATGTTGTGAGCAGGTTTGGTTGTAATCGACACATCAACAAAATATTTGTTTGAATTAAACCTATGTTCTCACCAACATTTTTATTGACTGGTTTAAGTGTACTTTTCAGGAAATGAGTAACACCTTTGATTTCAACTTTGAAGTTCATGATGGTTGGGGCGACGTTGTAGGACGAGTCTGTGTAACACTGACCGTCAACATCGTTGACGGGACTGTGTATGTAGACGCGCAGCATAGAATTTAGACATGCTGTAACCTAGTTGTAGCTAATTAAATCTAATTTTGGTATATTATGTAAACAGATGTAATTCCTCTAATATAAATAAAAGCATGTCTCAGTTATGTTTCTAGTATATTTGTGTTATTTACTATATACCACTGCACTCTGATAAAAGTTAGTCACATTCCACCCGTATCGTTCACGCTTCCGCCGGGATGTGACATAAAGCCATGGCCCATATAGACCACACTGATTCTACAAATAAAATTTTAGTTGACGTATCGTACAATATCATGAGGATTGATAAATTAACTAAAAAAATAAGAATTATCAAAGACGTCGTCTCGCACAGGTTTCTACCAGTGATATTTAACAAATGATTTATCAAAAAGTCAAATTCACATAAAGAAATTTCTCTTGCTTATTGTTATCAATCATATGTATAATTACTACAATTTAGTGAAAGAATGGTTATTCAATATGAAGAACCAACTAATCTACACACTTTGTTTCAAAATTTACTTGATCAAAGGGGCAACTTTTGTTGTACCATCTCCTGTATATTTTCCCATAATTTTGGGTCGTTATAATCTTTGATAACGAGCGATGCACCAGCATCTAATAGCATTTGTTTGTTTCTAGTAGCCATACCAACAGCCGGCATCCCCAACTCCATTGGTTGCTTTAATCCCAGAAATAAAATCCTATGCAAGAAACACAACACACAAAAGGATTACATGAATGACACGAAATTACATAAAATTATGAAATACGCAAAAGTATCACATGAAAACTAAAGAAAATTTGGAGGATACAGATTAATTAATCCGTTTGCATTTAGTTTGCATTTATGTACCAGATTAATTAATCCATTTCATCAACTTTGAGTTTTGAGGTCAAATTTCTTACATTCTCATATTATATGTAAGTTGAAGTCTTTAATAAACTATAACAATGTTGAAGCTAAAAATCAGTGTTGATCTTACAAGTCACCGGTTGCATTATTTGGCAACACAAGTGTGTGGCATTAAATGGGTCAAATGGGTCTAAATGGTATATGTAAAATATTGACTATTTTTAATAAGTAGAGAAAAACGTGTTTGCAGGTTAACACAATCTTGCACAGACCATTTCGACCCGCGCTAAAACTGACCCATTTCAACCGGAAACAGCATTGACATATTAGTCGAACGGCATGATCCCCATCTTGTCACATCTAGTCCTTTAGAAGTAATTCATTTAGTGCCAATATATGTAAATCTGTTCTAATCCTTTTGTTGATGAACTCGTCATGAATTGTGTGCCAATTTTTTGCTATCCACGATTTCTAGTTGAAAATTTGCACATTAACACACACGACATATGTATTGAAACACTTGGCTATTTAGAGAGATGATTGCTTTAAGTTCATACCTCAAACACAAATGTAATGATTGCTTTAAGTTCATAACTCAAACACAAATGTGTGATTTGGGGAAACTTCAAGTGCATTTAGAGCCTCGAGGTAAGGATCAGGAAAAGGTTTTGGTCTTGCACATTCTTCAGCTAGAACTGATGCAAATTCAAGTCGGATCAAAGGGAGCAAGCAGAATGAAAGCACAATGTGCATAAATTTTATAAAACTCTTGTAACCCCAAACTATCTTTGCTCCAAATTATAAAGAAAAACTAATCCTATAAACTAGGAAATAATCAAATTAAAGTAGGAAACAAGTAAACTAAATAACTGCCAAATAAAAGATAACTTGCAAAACACCCCAAAGGTATTCGACCTCTTCAGAGGTTTGGCAGTTGCTCACCACCTGGGCTCCAACCTGTTTTGTAAGCCCAGCCCGCCTCTGATGGGCCTTAGCCCGGCCTGTCTGCATCATTCTCCCCCTCTTCGAGATGACTCGTCCTCGAGTCAAACGGATCATCATCTTCAGGCACAAAAGGAGTAATGAAGAACGGAAGGTGTGAGGTTTTTTATCATCTCGGTGTCAAGTTTGAATTTGTTCATTTGGAATTTGAGTTCTCTTATTTCATTTTTATTTACTTATTTTATTGATTTTGATTTATTTAATATGAATATTTTTCTCCCTCTTTTTTCATATTATTCCTTAAGTCCCGTAAGTTTGATCCCCTGTAATTGGACTTGTTTGCTCATTGATTGGCAACACAAGTATGTGACATCAAATGGATTAAATGGGTCATATAAAAAAGTACCTAAAGCGGAACAGGTCAAATGGGTCTAAATGGTATATGTAAAATATTGATTATTTTTAACAAGTGGAGAAAAAGTTGTTTGCAGGTTAACACAATCTTGCACAGACCATCTCGACCCACCCTAAAACTGACCCATTTCAACCACAAATAGTATTGACATATTAGTCAAACGGCATGATCCCCATCTTGTCACATCCAGTCCTTTAGAAGTAATTCACTAATTCATTTAGTGCCCATATATGTAAACCTGCTCTAATCCTTTTGTTGATGAACTCTTCATGGACAGTGCCAATTTTTTGCTATCCACGATTTCTTTTGAAAAAATTGCACATTAAAACACACACAATATGTATTGAAACACTTGGCTATTAGAGAGATGATTGCTTTAAGTTCATACCTCAAACACAAATGTGTGATTTTGGGAAACTTTAAGTGCATTTAGAGCCTTTAGGTAAGGATCAGGAAAAGGTTTTGGTCTTGCACATTCTCCAGCTAGAACGATGACTTCAAAGAAATCTTGTAGTTTAAGCATCGAAATCAGCAACTCCGCATTTGATCTTGGAGCATTTGTAACAGCAGCCCGTTTCAGGCCAAGGTCTTCCACCCATTTGCATAAATTGTTCAAGCCACTTATAGGTTCCAATTGTTCAGCTACCAATTTCATTATTTATACTGTTATAAGTTGACTTTTAAGCACAAACTGACTTGATTGACTTCAAAGCGACCCAAGTTAGAAACATTTTTGCTGATATTTGATGCAACTATTCTAAATTTAGAAGGTAACATGTTTCTCCTCAGTACTCGTATGTCAAAGATCGTATGTTTTTACCCGTTAAACTGTTAAAGGTCAGACTTGCTAGCTTTTACTTCAACAATGCATGAGTGTTAACATCTGGAAGACAAATGCCATGGTTTTGATCAGTAAACATTGTCAATAATACAAATAAGAAAAATATGTTAATATTAACTAGATGCATATAGATTCTAAATCAAGAAATAACATGTTTGACCTGAAAAGGTCAAAGGCATGTCATTTTACATGTTTACTTTTGAGGTCGAATGCACTTGCTCCTGACTTCAAAATTGACATAAATTAAATACATGTAAGAGTGTAAGACAATAAGCAAAATCCCAAGGATTCTAAATTTAGAAAGTAAAGTTTGACCCAAATTCCTTATAGTCAAAGTATGAGATAAACTAGTCTTAACATCATGATACAAATTACCTTCTAAACAAAGCTTCCTTGTCAACCATGAATTTCATGGCTTTTTCAAACTCCCAATCAGGAAGAAGAACACTGCAAAGCTCTTCGTTATGCTTGTCACTAATGTTATTTATGAAGAACTCATCAATAGGTGATCCATCATTAAATCCTACCTATAAAACATAAATTCAAATGCTTAATTTGTAAGTTCTTTTAGATATTTGTATGTTTTAAGACAATTCAAAATGATAAAACAGAAACCAAACAGTTAAATAGACTACCTCTTGGAGCATATCATGGAAGGCGTAGAAATGAAGAGGATCCGAGTCACAAAGAGTTCCATCAATGTCAAAAAGAATTGCTTCAATAGGAGCAATGAAAGACAAAGAAGCATTTCTGCAATTATGGATCACACTTTTTAGTAAGGAACATAAATTGACTTAAAGGTCAAATGAACCGGCTTCAAACTTTGAATTATATAATTTTTTTTTACTTTTGAGAAATAACTGACCACCGCATTTTATGTCTATAACAAAGAATATAGTCATACGACTCATACACACGCAGGGTGCCAAACTTGCAAGAAAATCTAAATAGGTGGCTGGCTGAAATGCAATAACTTTCGACCACTAACTATAGCAGGGTGAATCTGTTGGCCTTTACATGCATCATGTTAGAAATTTATCGCTAAAATGCAGACAGCATAATATTTAATATGTTGGAATATGGATTTAAACGTTTAGGGGTCGTTTCGTCATTTCTTCATAGTTTCGTACTTGGAGTAATTAATGTCTCATTGATTACTCTAAGGGCTGATTATGTTAATTTTAGTTCTTGAAGGTTAGAGTTGTCTAATGGTTGTTAGGAGTTAGTTACTTGATTCGGGTTTTGCATATAAGTATGTAGTGAGATTGTAAAGGGTGTAATCTTCTCTTTTGTAATAATCTTCTTAATTACTTGATTCAAAACACAATGAATCTTTGTTCTTGATTGATTTGAGTGAGTTGTTCGTATTATCAACAATTGGTCTCAGAGCCCGCTTTCAGCTCACGATCGAAGGAAAAGACCCGGACTCAAATCAACGGTGGATTCAACCGAAATTGGTGATGCCATTGAGCACAATGGTCTCAACGAAATTCGAATTGGAGAAGTTCGATGGTATATAAATACATAAATATTTAAGGAACATCTAGATGGAGGGTAAGCAATATCTCTTTAATCACCAATTAAGTGGTATATAAATACATAAAGATGTTTTTTTTTGCATTTCTTTAAATTTGGATTTGTTATTATGTCAGTCGGCCTGGAGGTGACCGGATTTATGGAGTGTTTGACCACCAACTTCCTGCTGCTTTATGGAAACTTCCATTTGATAAACATCTTTCTCTACAAAATGTGAGGAAACTTGTTTCAGAGGCAGACGGTTATCAGCCACATTTAATCGCTCCAGAACAAGGTTATAGACGACTTATTAAAGGATCATTGAATTATTTCAGGGGACCAGCTGAAGCTTCTGTAGATGCAGTAAGTAGCCTTTTATTATATGTTTCCAATGGGTTATATATAGCATCAAGCTTCTATATAACTTGATAACCATTTGTTATTATGTGTACCTTACTTGGGAGTCAATCTTCAGGTGCATTTCGTTCTTAAAGAACTCGTGAGGATGTCTAGGAGAAACTAAGGCAAGAAAAACACATACAGAGGTGTTAACATCCCATTTCCCATTTCCCAAAATACAAGTTAAAATCCCATTTCACAAAACACAAGTTAACAGTCAACTTCTTTGCCACATGTAGAGGTGGTGTGATAAAGAAAAACACATATAGAGGTCAAGTGGGCGAGTCAAATCCGGGTTGATATGAGTTGCTTTGTAGTATGGATCGTAAAACCAGAAACAGTTTTTCTCCATTTTCATAAAGGATATAAATAATTAATGTGTTAGTTATGATACGAAACAAAATAACTTTACAAAAATATCCAAGTTTGATAAAAGATGATTTAGAAGGTTGTATGCTAACACATTTTGATTAGATCCACTTGACCCATCCCCTTTGAAGTTAACTTTTTGATTTGAGTATTAGACAAGAAGCTTTAATTTTTTCCTTTATTTGCAAAATATGCGAAATGAAGAGAATAAGAAAGAAAACGATTGGTTTATTCCATATATTTAGATAGGGTTTTTTTTTGTTGTAAATATATAATTAAAGGTGAATATATGTGCAAGTAATTTAGGAGATTCAGGTTATAATTGATTGGAATAACATTTCTACTATATCAAAGTTACATGAAACAAGCAAAGAACGTAAAACATCTCACCTTCTTGCAGAGTCAATCCATGCAAAGTCAAACAACTACTAATAACAGAACTTGGTCAAATTCACTATATATTCCACCTAGCAAGATCCTTTATAACGTCTGCAGTTTCAATCACAACATCGATAACATGAGAGAAAGGGGTGGTAGGAGGGCAAGCAACAACAAGGGCAAGGATATGCTCGATTTGCTCGTATGTCATATCTCTCCCAATATTCTACTCTGGTCATATCATCAAAACATGAATTAGCAAACTATAACTGGTTGATAATGTTAATGTTATTTAACAAACAAGTGTTAACTAACCTCTAGACAACTAAGAGTGTTTTTGCTATGTCCCTCTGTAACGGGTAACAATAAGTCATACACCAATGAGATACATTCAGTTGTTGGAGTAGCAACATCCATTACATATATGAGATACCTAAAAACATTCATTCTTCTACCTAGTCAAACAAGTACAAAATAATTAAACATCTAATAGAAAAACAAGTCGCATTATTTGATCATTCAGATTATCATTAAAAAATATTCACTTTTGTAATCATCGTCTTCATTCTTTTGGACAAAAACTGTTCTAACTCATTAACCAAACTTGCTCATTTTTCTGCACTTTGGACAAAAACTTAAAAGGTGTTCTGGGTTGACCAAAACTGTTTTGACCCATTATTCAACATGCCCATTTTACTACCACCAAAAAACATTAATAAACTTATACAACATCTAACCTTAATTTTATGCAAGCATCTGAAACCCCGTAATATGATGCAAACTCACAAAGTAACCATTTCCATTTGCTGCACAAAACTACACTATACATTGCATATTCTTGATCAAAATATAAAGATCTCTTGGTCAAAGGTAATTAGATTCAAGAATTTTAAACATTACTAACCTTCGTGATAATTTTTTCCAACAACCTCATGCTCTGGTCCTCGGTTTCTTTCCTGATACAAATATTCGTTATTTTATTTTATTTTTGAACATTAAGTTGCACAAGTTACAGTAATCATAATTACATTTGTTTGATCACTTCAAAGATCGCAACTAAAACCACTATAGTTTTCATTTAGAGGTGGTAATTTCGACCAAATTGTTGGTTTGAGTTGTGTTTTAATTATCTAAAACAGATTAAGAAACAAATTTTAGCTGAAAGAAGAGGTCAAAATGATTTGACGGACTATAGGTGGCATGAAATGTATTATAATACATACAACCTCCTTAATTGTTTTAATACCTACAAATAACACATTAGATGTCTACCCATGTCACCCACTTTGACATGAACCAAAATATGTATCCATGTCACCCACTTTGACATGAACCAAAATATGTATCTTTGAACCAAACCCGTTTTGACATGTCACCTAACTTACTCGATGTGCCAATCTCGCCACCTTTACTATTCAAAAGTGATTAATATCGGGGATTGACCGATAAACATATAATATATATGTTTTAGTAGCGATAATGACCAAACTACAAAAAGTCAATAGTAATTCAAAGACTTAACTGGATCTTCAGAAATAGCAGCCACTTGCACTATCACCAGTTTATTAAACCGACCCGTAGGTCTGATTGGAATCATCCAACAGTTGTTGATCTGTGATAAGTTTATCAAAATTAGATTAGAATACACCACTGAGAAAATTCAAAGCATCATGAGATCATCAACATCACAAGCACAAGTAACATGTTACACATTCATATTTGATTACGTAATTATTTAAGAACCTGCCCCATGAACCATTCTAGCAGCCTATTCATGAAATATCAGGGCAGGAAGTCATTGCAAGTTAAAACAAGAATCGAAAGATAATTTTGATTAATTAGCAGGGTACTTATACCCAATGTGTTAATTTTTCAATGTATGTGTACTCTCAAGGTCCTGGATCTGTTTATTATTAAATAATGTTTATATCAGATTTATTTAAAATTATACATAATCATCACTTTCAATTATCAAACACAAAGTAAGGCAACCAAAAGTTAGCTGAGAGAGGGATCGAGTATAACTTCTATGCTCTGTGCCAGTATCCCAAATATAAAATCTTCGAGTTTGTCACGCAATTTTTCAAGCCTCCTACAGCCTTTAAGGTGCAACTGTTTAAGATGTTTCAACATACAAATATTGTTTGGAATCTCTCTTATATTTTAACACGTCGATAGATATAATATCTACAAAGATTCTAATGATGCAGCTCTTCTAAACATTCCTGAAATGCCCAAGGGCCTCAGGAAATTCTTTTATGCCACCACAACATACGATATTACCATTTTCAGATGTTTCAACATACAAACACCATTTGGAATCACTTTAATTCTGAAGCACGTTGATAGATCTAATACCTTCGGAGATTGTAATATGGCACATTTTCAGGCAACTTCTCAAGAATTATGCAATGTTGAAGAAACCTGCCTCCTGCATCGGTTATGATAAAGATAATTTTGATTAATTAGTAGAGTATTGTTCTCAATGTGTCAATTTTCTTTAATAAGTAGCTGAGAGAAGTAGTACCTTTCCAATAGTTCTTTGTTATTGAGCTCATCTAGACTTTTCTTTTCTACACGACCTCATATCTGTAGATCTTTAAACCTTTCAAGAGAGAACTACTCCATGGAAGATGAGTTATGCCTGTTGCCCGTATATCCAACTCCCGTAAACATTTTAAATCTCCCAGTTTGTCAGGCAATTTCTCAAGCCTTCTACAGCCTTCAAGCTCCAACTTCTTCAGATGTTTCAGCATGCAAATGCTGTTTGGAATCTCAATGATATTATAGCACCTTAATAAATATAGCTCCTCCAAAGATTCTAATTGCCCGACATCATCAGGTAACTTCTCAAGACAAAAACAATGATAAAGGTCCAATATTTTCAGTTGTTTCAACGTACAAATGCTGCTCGGAATCTCTCTTATACTATAGCACCTTGAGAGATATAATTCCTCTAAAGACCCTAATTGGCCAACATCATCGGGCAACTTCTCAAGAAGTACACAATGTTGAAGACAGAGTTTTCTTAAATGTTTCAACATACAAATGCTATCAGGGAGATGTTTAATATCTGTATAATTTAAATATAGCTCTTCTAAACATTTCAAATGCCCAAGGGCCTCAGGCAATTCCTCTATGCCACATCTTCCAAGGTCAAGAGATCTTAGATTTTGAAAGCCTTGTATTTGATGCTTCTCACGATCATACTTGGAGCATATATGAATAAAATCATCATCTAATATTTGATTCTTCAATTTAGATCCGTAGATTTTCAAACCTTTCAACAAAGAAATGCTAAGTGGAAGGTGAATTATGCCGGTGCTCTGAATATATAATTTTTGTAAACAATCTAAATCTCCTATATCATCAGGCAATTTCTTAAGTATCACACAACCTTCAAGATTCAACTCTTCGAGATGTTTCAACTTACAAATACCGTTAGGAACATCTCTTAATTTATAGCAACCTCTAAGGTTTAATTTCACCAAAGATTCTAGTTGGCCAACATCTTCAGGTAACTTCTCAAGAACATTACACGAATCAAGAATTAGGGTTTTTAGACGTTTCAACATACAAATGCTACTAGAGAGATGTTTAACATTTGCACCTGTTAAGTCTAGCGTTTCTAAACATTGTAATCGGCCAATGTCCTTTGGCAATTCCTTTATTCTAGATAAATGAACCTTGAGAGTTCTCAAATGTTGTAAACTACAAATGCTTCCTGGAAGACACTTGAGATTACAGCAACCATCAAGAACCATAGAGACAAGCTTATGAAGATTTCCAATTGATGAGGGTAATTCTTCTATACCTATATTTTCCATATGAAGCTCTTGTAGACTATTGTTGGAGTGCCATGTGATTATATAATCCGGGGATTCCCTCAAATTTAATCGATCCGTATGAAGAACCTTAAGTGATTCCAACTGCTCGATAAACAAAAGCGATTCCAAATTGTAGCAGCCATTTAAGTCCAAGTAGAGAAGGCTTTTTAGACATCCACCATGCACGTAAAGTTTTACCAAATGATCACAAAATGGAAGAAGTAACCTCTCAAGATTGGGCATTGACCCAAGGTCAAGGCTCCTTAACTTTGTACGACCCAAAGAAAGGACTTTGAGCTTCTTCATAACCTATCATAAGATGAAAAGAGAACCAAAAGAAAAGTAGTCATATGTCGTTGCAATAATTAGCCAACAGATGTACATATAAAACAAAAAAAATCAACAATATTACCTTTACATCGTGCAAGTAAAGATGTACTAAATTAAAGCATCTATCAACTTCTAAATACTCAAGATTGGGTGCCAACCCAAGGTCAAGGCTCCTTAACAACTTTGAACCACTCAAATCAAGGAATTTGAGCTGCTTCATAACCTATTATTATAAGATGAAAAGGAAAAAAAAAGTAAAATATGTTTTTGCAATAAATAGTAAATATATCATTACGAAAATACAAAACACCCAATCTACCAAATTACCTTTTCCCCTTCCCAAAGGCTTTCTATTTTGCTACCAGGTATTTCAAGTGTAACAAGATTATTTGCTTCAAATGTTCTGGGTAAACACCGGTAAGGGTATCCCCACCAAGATAGCCATCGTAAAGAATTTGGAAAGTACCGGCAAGATTCATCAAGTTGAGGAAAATCAATTAAATGGCAATCATACACTTCAAGGAATCTAAGTTTCTTCATGTTTCCAAGACCTTTTAAATCTAGCGTAGGAGTAAAGTCGAGTACTATACATCTTGTTGCCTCATTACACTGTAATTCAAGAAAAGATGTCATAAAACTTGTATGATAACTATTCAAATATATCAATTCAAATGTCAAAAAATCTAGTTTTTTCAATCTATTTCTAATTTTAAATGTTCGTTTTGAAGTTGCAAAAGTGAAGTGGGCTGTTGCAGAACTTATGTGGGGCTGGTGGAGATTGTTAGGCTATTGATAGTGGGTCGTTGTTGTTGGTGGGCTATGAAAGACTATTCCTATTGTTCTATTGAGGGATGCTTCAATTACAAGTGAAAAAAGAGAGAAATTAAAGCAGGTTGTCGCTCGTGACGATGAATAAAGTTGTAAGGATTCGACTATTTTCGCTAATTTGAAGATCATAGATCCTGTTGATATATTTTCTTAGATTATTATTTCTTATTAATTAGGCATTTGTGTGGGAGATTTGATTTCATTATTTGGTGAAATTAGATTTTTAGATTTATATTCGTTTAAGTGTTCTCGAGTTTCATAAGGAGTTCATCTGAGTTTTCTTGACAACAACTAATAGAAAATGTGTCATTTACAACTTCACCTTAAAAGTAAAATGGATCCTTACCGAGTCATTAGCCAAGACACGTTCAACTTCCTCTTGAACCCATAATCGGCTATGTTTGTGGGGCTCATCTTGATGCTTACGACGTACAATATCAATGCCCATTTCTCCTATATGATCATGCATGCATATTGAGTTCAATTTTTTATCAATTGTTATGAGAGATTTTTGTTGAAGAACTCTTATACCATTTCTTCCAAGAAATCCATTACTTTCAAGAACCCTTATTACTTCCTCTTTCATCTTATTTCTATGGAAACATGCAATATCTAGGAACATTTCCTTGTAATCATCCTCCAGGTTTTCATAACTTAGTTCCAATTTTTCAAGAGTTCCCTTCAAAGGAATTGTTTCAAGTCTTGCTAGTGCCTCCGTCCATTCAGGCTTATCTTGACCACATAGAAATGAACCCAAAACTTTGATTGTTAAGGGAAGACCGGCAGCATACCGTACAACTTTAAGTGATTCCATTTCATACTCTTCACTTGGAATACCTTCTTGAAATGCATGCATATGAAATAGGCGAAGGGCTTCCTTATCTAATAACAAAGTGACATCATGGATCCATTTCACTCCATGTGCTATGAGTACTTGCTCGTCTCTTGTTGTAATTATAATTCTACTTCCTTGCTTGAACCATTTAGGATCATAGGCTAACGCCTCAAGTTGGTCTTTGTGATCCACATCATCAAGAACAATCAAAACTTTTTTCCCACATAACATTGTTCTTATTATGTTTTTCCCTTCATGAACACTACCTATAGTAATGTTGTTATCCTTGAGTACATCTCTAAGGATCTGTTCTTGCAACTTTTTTAAACCCAACAAAGGGGCTTTTGAATTTTCCCTCACATTCTCAACAAAGCTTTTACCTTCAAATTGAAGGATATCTTATCGAAAATAGCTTGGGCTAAAGTTGTTTTCCCAGCACCTCCCATGCCCTTGATGCCTATCATTCGCACATCATTCAAACCAATCTCTAGATAAGAATCGAGATCCTGCATCCTTTGTTCCATGCCTATTAACTTCTCATCAACACCCATATTAACGGATCTTAACTCGAGTGAAATCCGCTCAACAATTAATTTGATAACTTTTGCTTCATGTCTGCAGATCAAAGATGAACACCAAATTAGTTTGACGATAAAGAACCCATATAAATAATCATCTGGTCTACAACACACAAAACTAAAAGAAACTATTCATGAACTTGATAAACTACCTGAGTTAGTTTTCATGTGGATATATATGTTGGTAATAACAATCAGATCAGAATGCAAGGTGCAGCAGCAAAGCTACTGTGTCGACCCGCTTCTTATTATTCTTTAGAAAGAGAAAATGAAAACAGAAATCAAACTGTGTATTCTGCTTCTTGAAACTGAGAATAGTAGGAGGTCCTTATATAGGACAATACAAGCCACAATACAAACCATAAAACACGGAGACATAAGCATAAAGTAAGGATCCACTAAGCATAAAGTAAGGATCCACTATGACTAACCTAATCTCTGCTAACTTTATTCTCTAACTTATTTAAAAGCTAAATACAGCCTAATTACAGCCAAAACACAGCTGTAGTAAATACCAAAAAACAGAAAATCTTCCAGCCATAATTGATATAATCCGGAATTAAATAATAATCACCCCCTTAATTCCGGTCTTCACTTCTGCTCGACTTTTACTTTATGACCGTCATACCCACGAGCTTTCTCATTTCTTCAAATTTGATTCTTGGCAGCGCCTTGGTCAGTATATCTGCCTTCTGTTGGTTCTCGTTGACATGCTCGACCTTGATTTGACCCCTTTCAACACACTCTCTAATGAAGTGGTAGCGTGTATTGATATGCTTGCTTCTCCCGTGAAAAACTGGATTTTTCATAAGGGCAATGGCCGACACGTTATCCACAAAAATAGTCACCTTTTCTTCCTTCTGACCAGTTAATTCAGCTATCAGGCTTCTCATCCACAGGGCTTGACATGCTGCTGATGTAGCTGCCATAAATTCAGCCTCACACGAACTCAAAGCTACCGTACCTTGTTTTTGTGAGTTCCATGCCACTGGTCCATCATCAAAATAAAACACCAGGCCTGTTGTTCCTCTCCCATCGTCAACACCCACAGCGTGGCTGCTATCGCTGAAGCCATGTAGAGTTTTACTTCCATTCCTTCTATAGCATATGCCTAGTTCAGTAGTTCCTTTTACGTAACGAAGGATCTGTTTAACTGAAAAGGAGATGAACGAAGTAACCTAACTCTAGCATAAGAGGATGAGCCTACTTTATTGATGACAGTAGGTTTTCAAGACCAAAGGGAGCTGGTCTATCTGAATGAAGAGAAGGTTATACCGGCTGCATTTACATCCACTCCTGATGAAGAGTTTATGTGGTACTTGGATAATGGAGCATCCAACCACATGATTGGGAATCGGAGATTATTTTCTAAACTCGATACAAATGTAGGCGGCAAAGTACGATTCGGCGATGGGTCATGTGTAGAGATCGAAGGAAGAGGGTCAATCTTGTTGGATTGTAAAAATGGTGAGCAACGCCTCCTAGCGGATGTGTACTATATACCATTCCTCAAGAGCAACATAGTCAGCCTAAGGCAAACTACCGAAGCTGGCGGTGAAGTTCTAATAAGGGGTGAGTATTTGTGGATGTATGAACCGGATGGCAGATTACTGTTGAAGGTAAAGAGGTCGCACAATCGGCTGTACAAGGCCAATTTGAGGATTGGCTCACCAATATGTTTATATGCAAAAACCGATGAAATGGCGTGGATATGGCATGCACGTCTGGGTCATGCCAACTTTGATGCCCTTAAGTAGATGTCAACAAAAGAGATGGTTGAAGGTATTCCATATATAAGCCATCCTACACAATTGTGTGAAGCTTGTCTTGCCGGGAAGCATTCTAGACACAGTAGCTTTGCTGCTACACCTTGCATTCTGATCTGATTGTTATTACCAACAGTTGGTATCAGAGCCTGGTTCAAAGGGACAACCAGCGCTCAAACATTGGTCAGAAGGGTGTGATCGAGAGCCGAAGGACTGTGCAATCAATCAGAGAAGAAGCAAGAAAATGGCAGAGACTCCAGCAACAAACCAGATTGTAGGGGTGAAAGAGACTACCAATCTGTCGCTACAATGCCCTGTTTTGACAGCCACAAACTACACAATTTGGGCTGTCAAAATCAAGGCAATTTTTAATGTTCACGGCATTTGGGAAGCAATCGAGCCAGGCGTGAACGTTGACCCGAAGAAGAACAATATAGCAATAGCCTACCTGTACCAGGCAATACCCGAAGAGCTTGTCCTCCAAGTTTCCCGGTTCGAAACAGCGAAAAAGATCTGGGATGCTTTGAAGGCTCGCTATGTAGGGGTCGATCGGGTTCAAAGGGACAACCAACCCAACTGTTAGTAATAACAATCAGATCAGAATGCAAGGTGCAGCAGCAAAGCTACTGTGTCGACCCGCTTCTTATTATTCCTTAGAAAGAGAAAATGAAAACAGAAATCAAACTGTGTATTCTGCTTCTTGAAACTGAGAATATTAGGAGGTCCTTATATAGGACAATACAAGCCACAATACAAACCATAAAACACGGAGACATAAGCATAAAGTAAGGATCCACTAAGCATAAAGTAAGGATCCACTATGATTAACCTAATCTCTGCTAACTTTATTCTCTAACTTATTTAAAGGCTAAATACAGCCTAATTACAGCCAAAACACAGCTGTAGTAAATACCAAAAAACAGAAAATCTTCCAGCCATAATTGATATAATCCGGAATTAAATAATAATCACCCCCTTAATTCCGGTCTTCACTTCTGCTCGACTTTTACTTTATGACCGTCATACCCACGAGCTTTCTCATTTCTTCAAATTTGATTCTTGGCAGCGCCTTGGTAAGTATATCTGCCTTCTGTTGGTTCCCGTTGACATGCTCGACCTTGATTTGACCCCTTTCAACACACTCTCTAATGAAGTGGTAGCGTGTATGGATATGCTTGAGCGCTGAAACCAAATACATACAAGGAAGCAGCGATAAAACAATTATGGAGTCTCTGCCATTTTTTCTTGCTTCTTCTCTGATTGATTGCACAGTCCTTCGGCTCTCGATCACACCCTTCTGACCAATGTTTGAGCGCTGGTTGTCCCTTTGAACCAGGCTCTGATACCAACTGTTGGTAATAACAATCAGATCAGAATGCAAGGTGCAACAGCAAAGCTACTGTGTCGACCCGCTTCTTATTATTTGTCAAAAAACACAACATCAAACACAAATTGAACTAGAATAACTTGAATTGTTGCAAAATTAAAGTATTTACAATCAAGAAACGACTGATAACTAGAAACAAGAACAAGAACCACACTCTAATATCATAGGTGTGATTTTGACCTCAAAACATAGAGATCGAGACTAATGAAAGTAAGGATGAAACCCTAGATCAGTATGAAGAAGAAGATGAGAGACTATGAACATCTTCAGAGATGATGATCACAAGGATATATATTTGGTTCTTGTTGTGATATGCAAGATAACAGACGAAGGGTGAGCAATTTCATCCAAATTAGTCAACCATGAACTCTCTTTTATCTTTTATATGATGCTTCCACGGACATAATCACCGATATAAGCTGTTCCATCAAGACTTCACGCCCAGTTTACTCAACCTCAATAATCAAGTGTAATATGCAAAACATGTACACAAAATAACAAAAATATTAGAAAATAAAATACTAAAAGTGTAATGTGTTTGTAATTGAATTGAACACTTTTATTATTTCAACATTATTCTTTAGAAAGAGAAAATGAAAACAGAAGTATTCTGCTTCTTGAAACTGAGAATATTAGGAGGTCCTTATATAGGACAATACAAGCCACAATACAAACCATAAAACACGGAGACATAAGCATAAAGTAAGGATCCACTAAGCATAAAGTAAGGATCCACTATGACTAACCTAATCTCTGCTAACTTTATTCTCTAACTTATTTAAAGGCTAAATACAGCCTAAATACAGCCAAAACACAGCTGTAGTAAATACCAAAAAACAGAAAATCTTCCAGCCATAATTGATATAATCCGGAATTAAATAATAATATAACATACAAACGTATAACACGTACTTGCTAGAATTAAAGAAAGAAAACCGAAGAACATGAGAGAGATGATCATACCCATGAGCAGTGTTCTTCAACTCCCACCCACACAATTCGCTGCATCTTTCAAAGCCTTTCTCCATTTTCCCAGCTTTTTGTTGGAATGCCTAGCAAGGGCTTTCCCAACGGATCTAGTAAGGGTTTTCCCGATGACCACCTTCCTGGTATGTTTAGCAAAGGCTTCTCCAACTAATCCAGTTTGTTTGCGGACTTCAGTGGGTTCTACATCATAGAACACAGGGAATGCAGTTTGATAGGTTGTCTTGTGGCACTCCATAATCTTTACAAGTTCATCCAAACACCAAGATGAAGATGCATACTTCTTAGAGAAAACAATAATGCAGAACTTTGAGTCCTCAATGGAGCTCAAGAGCTCGTCTTTGATCTCTTTTCCTTTTTGGAGCCTCTCGTCGTCCTTGAACGTGTGAATACCGTGCCGCTGAAGAGCTTCATTCAGATGATCAACAAATGTCCTACGGGTGTCCTCACCGCTGAAGCTTAAGAAAACATCATACCGACACCTCTTGTTGTCATCGCATGAAGTGAATGATGAAGAAGAAGCCATCGAAGTTATGCTTACAGATCCAATGTGATCAAATCTTTTGTGAAGATACTTTCACGTACAAATGGTTGCAAATTAATCTGTAAACTGAAGAATGTAAGTGGCAATAAGATGTTAACACACACCAGGAATATGATGGAAATGAACTATAAAAGTCCATATGTTGTTGACATATAATAATGTATTATTATTATTATTATTATTATTATTATTTTGTGTGTATACTATTACTGTACAAAAATAAAATATCTATTTTTTTTAACTAACATGAACTTTAATCATAAATAACACGTACCATATCATAAATAATTATGGCTCGAAGTTTTAAGATGAAATTTTAACCGACTAAAACTTCATCATCTTCTTTATCATGATAATTCATGTTGGGATGGAGCTAAAAGCAAATAATTTCGGACGTTGGTTTGATCTTTTTTTGGAATTTGAACGAGAGTTTTCATATATAATAATCAAAAACTAAATAACATTACAATTTCCTCTAAAGCCATGCGATGCGCAACAGCTAGCTTGGATCCTAAATTCGCCATATATAGTCGAATTATTGACTCATTTATAAAAATATCAATGGTAGGTATCGTGAGCTCATTCACTCACTTTTAAGTCTAAACCGGTTCATGTTGGAAACTGGTTCGGTTTAGTCAACGAAAAGTCAATACCTGGTTGAGTTCAAATTGGTTCACGTTATAATCAGTTGGTCGACCACATTTTAAGTGGTTCAGGTTTAAACGGATTCAATGGAGAGGATTATAAACCGCTCCCTGATATAAGGTTTCTATAATTTCAAACCGGTTTCAAGTATACTGGTTTTGGTTCATGTTGTCATGAAACAAAAAAATTGCTAAACCGAATAATATAAAGAGGAGAAGAAGGAATGTTACTTGTGATTCAGATATGACCAAATGGCGTGATTTTGATAGCTTCAGTTCGGTGTGATTTTGAATTCTTAATGCAGAGGAAAATCAAAATTAAAATGAGAGAGAGAGAGAGAGAGAGAGAGAGAGAGAGAGAGAGAGAGAGAGAGAGAGAGAGAGAGAGAGAGAGAGAGAGAGAGAGAGAAGGAGAGAGATTATTATTGAGTGGAGGTCGGCTTTTACAGATCAAAAGTGTCATTAATTTGTAGGTTTAATTTTGGGAAAGTAGCTCCACCGAAAGTGTCAGGCTAGTGCACAACATTTTCACTATAGTAAGATTCCAAGAAAAAGCTTATGGGGATAATGAATTTATTATTATTATTGTTATTATTTTATTTTAAAGTTTAGTAACATTTAGGGGCTGTTTGATAGGCTTTTAATCAGACTCTTGATGATTCAGATGTCTGAATGGTTCAGCATTTAATAGTTCAGACTGTTTGTTTCGCGAGCAAATATCTGAACGGTTAAGACATTTGCCTCTGAATGGTTAAACATTATACTAATGCTGAATGGTTAAGAGGTCTAATGCTGAATAGTTAAGACCTCTTATCTGAATTTGTCAGACGTTTGTCTTTTAATAGTTAAGCGATATACTAGCTCTTAATGGTTCAGACGTCTTAATGGTTCAGTACTTAATGGTTCAGACTTATTATTGGTTCAGTACTTAATTATTCAGATATTATCAAACAGCCATGATATAAAGCTAATATTCCTTGTGTGAACACGAATAAAAAAGAGGCACTAAAAGTCGATATAGTGTCGACATTAATGTAATATCACAAATAAATTATAGCTACCCATTAGTTTAAATCATAAAAGGTGTTATTGTATATATTAAATTATAACTTTAAATATTCTTTGATATCTTAAACACATAATTAATCAAACTATATGACATTAAACAAAATAAGATGAGAAGAAGACATGTAACTTGTGATTTAGATATGACCAAATGGCATTATTCTGATAGCTTCGGTGTGATTTTGAATTCTTAATGTAGAGGAAAATTAAAATCAGAATGAGAATGAGAGAGAGAGAGAGAGAGAGGAGAGCTTATTATTATTGAGAGGATCGATGTTGCTTTCTACACATCTTTAATTTTGGGGAAGTTGCACAACATGTTCATTTAGGAAGATTACATGAAGAAGCTTATGGGGGTAAAAGTTATTATTATTTATACAAAAGTTTTGTTGGTTATTGACTAAATGAACTTATTATTATTTTTATTTAAAAGTTTAGTCCTGTTTACTTATTACAAGGCACAAAGCGCATATTCATTGTGTGAACGCAAGACCTTGAAGAAGACAATGAATTAAAGGTATGCACACATCCTAACAAATCAATTCTTAAAGAGTTTTCTAATTAACTTGATGGTTGGGAAGAAAGTAGGGATAGAAATGACTAATGAATGTCACAACCGGCCGCTTGTACTGGTATAGTTCAATAATATAAGATCGATCGTTCAAGTGATGTGAGTTCAAGACTTAATTGATGCGTGAAAAATTTAGATTGAAGTATAGTAGTATTATATTAGGACCATTAAGAAAAGGAGTGTTTTTTTTTTTTTTTTTTTTTTTTTTTTAACGGCGAAAAGGAGTGTTTTTAAACTACATAATATATGTTTAAGATAAAGGGAAGATGTTAACCACAACCTAGGAATAAAAAGAGGTACTGAAAGTCAAAATAATCTCGACATTAATGAAATTTAACAAATAAAGTATAGCTACCCATTAGTTTAAATCATAAACGGTGTTATTCAAAATAATAAACTATAACTTTAAATATTCTTTAGTATTTTAAATACATAGGTAATCAAAGCAAGTGGGTCCTATCTCTTTGTTTTGGGTTTGCTTTCAAGAGTCATGAGGTCTACTTATGATGTTAATGATGGATATCGTTAAGGACCTTAAGGATATTTCATATATATAAATTGCACTGAATTTAGTAAACCCGTGTATTACACGAGTTAAATAAAAACTTATTAAATAAAATGAATTTTTACTAGTTATAAATTGATATTTTAAATTAAAATATAATTGAAATATTCTTATATTAATATAATAAAATTTTTATTTCAAAACAAATATTTTCAAAAAATGGCATACTTAAAAACTTTCATATTATAACTCTCAATTTTAATTACTTTTTTTAATAAAAATTTTACTTTTTAAAAACACTGATTATAAAATATTGTGTATTTTTAAAGAAAGTTTAATGTTCTAAAAAAATTTCTAATGTTATGCAAAAATATTTTCTTAGAAATAACGTTTTTAAAAGATCTATTTCTTAATTTATTAAAAAACTATTTTAATAAAAAAATTAAATAATATTATTAGTAATTAATGTGAATATTAAATGTCACATCCCGACGGAAGTGTGAAATGTTTAGGTGTGACTATTTGACTCAAAACACATTGATTACATACAAAACAGATGTAACAACAACTTTAACATAACTTCACATAATTTATATATATATATATATAGAGAGAGAGAGGGAGGGACTTTCAAATAGAAATCAAAATTTTGGAAAAAACTAAAAGAACAAATTCTAACCACACATTTATATTTATATTATATGTTTATTTTTTTAATATATGAAAATACTAAGGGTATTTTCGTATTTTACTCTCCATCTTGAACTTAAGGTCTTCCACGTCTCCACAATTCAAAAACCAATTTTCTCTCTCTCTGGAACTATCGCCATCAACCGACACTTTAACCTTTAACCCTCAATCTTCCATGGAAGAATTACTTCAATTAAGAAAATGTGTCGGGATATCTCAAAATCGATGATTAGGCTGTTTACATCCTGGATCAGGTTCCTATTTTGGAGAAGGAGATTCTCAAGAAGCAAGGGTTTGAAGTTTTTTCTCGTATTCTCATTTGTCGTAAGCCTAGTTAATTAGTGTTCAAGAATCAAGATATTGTCTGGAAAGATTTTGTTAATCGATGATTCAAGAATGAGCAGGTGACAAGATCTCTCTTGTGTGCATCGTATTGAGAAAGTGTTGGAAGTCGAACGGATCTGGTTGGTTCTCGACCACTCGACGACGAAGACGATCAACAGAGGTTATTATTACGTATCGAAGGTATCATCTTCTATCTTTTAGCCCCTTTTTTCACAAGCTAATATTAGGTTGCTTTGATTTTATTCCCAAATCACAAGCGAAACGTCTCCTAATGCAATCTCCCTTCTTTGTTTTGACTCGATCAATTATTTTTTTAATTTGAGATGTGCGGTCTCTCTACTCTCAGGATAGAGACTCGCCATCACATACGAGACCCTGCTCGTCAGCGGGATACACTGGGTATGTATGTTTGTTTGTTTATTATGTCAATCGGCCTGGAGGTGACCGGATTTATGGAGTGTTTGACCACCAACTTCCTGCCGCTTTAAGGAAACTTCCATTTGATAAACATTTTTCTCTACAAATGTGAGGAAACTTGTTTCAGAGGCAGACGGTTATCAGCCACATTTAATCGCTCCAGAACAAGGTTATAGACGACTTATTGAAGGATCATTGAATTATTTCAGGGGACCAGCTGAAGCTTCTGTAGATACAGTAAGTAGCATTTTATTATATGCTTCCAATGTTATATATAGCATCAAGCTCTATATAATTAATAACCATTTGTTATTATGTGTACCTTACTTGGGAGTCAATCTTCAGGTGCATTTCGTTCTTAAGAACTCGTGAGGAAGTCTATTGGAGAAACCGAGGTAAGATTTTCATGAACACACTCGTTAAAATCCCATTTCCCAAAATACAAGTTAACAGTCAACTTCTTTGCCACATGTAGAGCTGGCGCGATAAAGAAAAACACATATAGAGGTCAGGTGGGCTGGGTTGCGAGTCAAATCCGGGTTGATATGAGTTGTTTTGTAGTATGGATCGTAAAACCAGAAACAGTTTTTGTCCATTTTCAAAAACGATATAAATAATTAATGTGTTAGTTATGATATGAAACAAATAACTTTACAAAAATATCCAAGTTTGATAAAAGATGATTTAGAAGGTTTTATGCTAACACATTTTGATTAGAACCACTTGACCCGTCCCCTTTAATGTTAACTCTTTGATTTGAGTATTAGACAATTTGCGATAAAGCAGGGCCCAAATTAACCAATTTCAAGTAAATGGGTCGAAAATGCAATCTCTACTCAAATTACTCACTTTTGGATTGTAATTATTCTGGTTATAGAAAGAAAAAGTTTATAACTACATTAAACTACAAAAGGTGTCTGCATCATTAAGATTTTATTAATTTTGAATATGGTAAGAAACATTAAAGCATTATTAAAACAGGAAATAAGGCAGTTTCCGACCCTGAAATCTGCTCTTGCTGCTGCTGCTGGTGAAGCATTGGAAAAATTTCGTGACGAGAGTAAGAAGACAGTTGTTAGATTGGTAGAGATGGAGTCTTCATATCTGACTGTTGATTTCTTCCGCAAGCTTCCCCAAGAAGGGGAGAAAATGGGACTGACTCCTTCACCCGGAGACCGCAGAAAACCCCCTGGTTCAGACCGTGGGAACCCATCTGACCCGTTAAAAGACCGATATGCAGAAGCACATTTTAGAAGGATCGGGTCAAACGTGCATCTTATATTGGTATGGTATAAGATACACTCAGGGGCACAATTCCGAAAGCAGTTGTTTATTGCCAAGTTAAAGAGGCCAAGCAAAATCTATTGAGTTACTTCTACACTCAAATAGGCAGGAGGGAGGTAACTCTTGTTCAATAGTTTTATTACTTTTTGATATTACTAATAGTGAAAATCAATCAAGCTTTCAATGTTTGACTATGAAAAGTCAAACTAATCCTTATGAATTAAACTGGTATATTTTCAGGTTAAACAGCTAGCGGAGTTACTAGATGAAGATCCATCCTTGATGTCAAAGAGACAAGAAATTGCCAAAAGACTTGAACTGTACAAGGCAGCACGGGATGAAATTGATGCAGTAGCATGGGTTCGATAATAATGTATTTTTCTTTGTTATGCTTTCGCGTCTAGTTCCCGTCGTTAATATTTATCGAGGATTCCATGTAACATATTTTGGTCAAAAAACACTAATCCTTCTATATGCATGAATGTGATGAAAGATTTGCAAGATACGGGTTATTGTAATTGCAATATGCATTTTATATCTATAATGTAATTCAGTGTAATGAATATGTCTTTTGATACAATATCATATTTGGTTGGTCAATATGAAATAGTGAACACGAATAATGGCCATTTCATGTTTGTTTGGGTTTTATTTTATCTATTACATATATATATACAATTGTGGCTACTAGTCTACTACATACACATAATTTTGTATAAGGTTCTACATATATTTATTATTAACATCTCTAATTAGTTGGGGCTAACAACTGCTGTTGACCACTTGACCTCGTACGCTTCATCGTCTCCCCTGTTTAATTTCGACCGATATGTTTTGCTATTAGTATTAGCAGTATTGTTTGATTCTTAGTTCGTTCAATATTAAGTTAAAGAAACCAGTTGTCTAATCATCGGTGTTCTATTTTTTTATAACTTTGAGTCCATTTTTGAGTCACTTTATTGTTATTATCCATGGTCAATCGAACATACGAATCAGGTGTTGGATATCAGGCCCCTTAGATCAAGCAAAATAAAGCTCAAATCACTCAATATTCTACACTTGTTGATTGAATGAGAGATAAAAACGTGATTTGCTTTATGGAGTTGCATACGTTTTAAAGAAAACCCACATTCATTTATTACCAAACAAAATACATATATAAGGAAACTAGGACAAGCAACTTTCTACCCCACAACTAACCCATTAAAATAAGAAAAACCTACATTTGACTCATAATCAACTTACCCACTAACTTAAACAAACAAACAAAATAGAAATTTTTTCATGCAACTATACTAGTAATCCACGTAATAACCCATGCAGCATTGACCCATATTCATAACATTCAAGATTAACCCTTTCTTCAGTGCGTCAAAAAGAAAAAGAAAATAACAACAAGCTTTTACTGAACCACAAAAAGGATTGTTTCTAACTAAAGAGAAAAATGAAAGCAAACAATACAATATTGAAAATGATCTAAATAATCATAATGAGAATGAACATAGTAATTACAATAAGAATTAACACATAAATATTGAAAATAAATAAACTAATCATAATAATCGTAATAAAAATGAACAAAGTAATAATAATGAAAATGAGAAAATAATGAAATGAATATTGAAAAGAAACCTTTAAATATAAAGATCCAAGGAGAAATATTAAATTAATTTAAGATATTTACTAATAAAAAAATAACCTAAAGAGATTTATGATTTCAACATCCCAAAGACCAACATTAAGCCAACACGTGACTTAGCTCATTTGCTAGAGGTTCATGCCTCTTAGACTCGAGGTCCTGTGTTTAAATTTAGACATGATGTAAGATTAGTGTGAAGTAGAGTAGAAGTAATAGTAGGATATATAGTTTGTCGTTCAAAAAAAAAAGACTAACATTCAAGAAGCTTTAATTTTTTTCCTTTATATGCAAAATATGCGAAATGAAGAGAATAAGAAAGAAAACTATTGGTTTATTCCATATATTTAGATATGTTTTTTTGTTGTTGTAAAGATATATAGTTAAATGTGAATATATGTGCAAGTAATTTAGGAGATGCAGGTTATAAAGATTGGAATAACATTTCTACTATATCAAAGTTACATGAAACAAGCAAAGAACGTATAAGTTATAGACAAGAGCAAAAGGAAACACATTTACAAAGCACTTAATAGCTTGTGGATTTATCAAAAACGAAAAGCCATACTTGATATACAAACATCAAAACACAATTGGGATAACATAATTAGTCACAAGTTCAAGACAATTCTAAAACATCACCTTCTTGCAGAGTCAATCCATACAAAGTCAAACAACTACTAATAACAGAATTTGGTCAAAATCACTATATATTCCACCTAGCAAGATCCTTTATAACGTCTGCAGTTTCAATCACAACATCGATAACATGAGATGAAGGGGTGGTAGGAGGGCAAGAATATGCTCGATTTGCTCGTATGTCGTATCTCTCCCAATATTCTACTCTGGTCATATCATCAAAACATGAATTAGCAAACTATAACTGGTTGATAATGTTAATGTTATTTAACAAACAAGTGTTAACTAACCTCTAGACAACTAAGAGTGTTTTTGTTATGTCCCTCTGTAACGGGTAACAATAAGTCATACACCAATGAGATACATTCAGTTGTTGGGGTAGCAACATCCATCACATATGTGAGATACATGAAAACATTCATTTCTTCTACCTAGTAAAAAAAGTACAAAATAATTAAAAATCTAATAGAAAAACAAGTCGCATTATTTGATCATTCAGATTGTCATTAAAAAATATTCACTTTTGTAATCATCGTCTTCATTCTTTTGGACAAAAACTGTTCTAACCCATGAACCAAACTTGCCCATTTTCCTGCACTTTGGACAAAAACTTAAAAAGTGTTCTGGGTTGATCAAAATTGTTTTGACCCATTATTCAACATGTCCATTTTACTACCACAAAGAAACATTAATAAACTTGTACAATATCTAACTTAAATTTTGTGTAAGCATCAGAAACCCATAATATGATGCAAACTCACAAAGTAAAACCACTATAGTTTTCATTTAGAGGCAGTAATTTCGACCAAATTGTTGCTTTGAGTTGTATTTTATCTAAAACAGATTAAGAAACAAATTTAGCTGAAAGAAGAGGTCAAAATGATTTGACAGACTATAGGTGGCATGAAATGTATTATAATACGTACAACATCCTTAATTGTTTTAATACCTACAAATAACGCATTAGATGTCAACCCATGTCACCCACTTTGACATGAACCAAAATATGTATGTTTGAACCAAACCCGTTTTGACATGTCACCTAACTTACTCGATCTGCCAATCTCGCCACCTTTACTTTTCAAAAGTGATTAATATTGGGGATTGACCGATAAACTTATAATATATATGTTTTAGTAGCGATAATGACCAAGCTACAAAAAGTCAATAGTAATTCAAAGACTTAACTGGATCTTCAGAAATAACAGCCACCTGCACTTGCACCAGTTTATTAAACCGACCCGTAGGTCTGATTGGAATCATCCAACAGTTGTTGATCTGTGATCAGTTTATCAAAATTAGATTAGAATACACCACTGAGAAAATTCAAAGCATCATGAGATCATCAATGTCACAAGCACAAGTAACATGTTACACATTCATATCTGATTACATAATTATTTAAGAACCTGCCCCATGAACCATTCTAGCAGCCTATTCATGAAATATCAGGGCAGGAAGTCATTGCAAGTTAAAACAAGAATCGAAAGATAATTTTTGATTAATTAGCAGGGTACTTATACCCAATGTGTTAATTTTTCAATGTATGTGTACTCTTAAGGTCCTGAATCTGTTTATTATTAAATAATGTTTATATCAGATTTATTTGAAATTATGCATAATCATCACTTTCAATTATCAAACACAAAGTAAGGCAACCAAAAGTTAGCTGAGAGAGGGATCGAGTATACCTTCTATGCTCTGTGCCAGTATCCCAAGTATAAAATCTTCGAGTTTGTCATGCAGTTTTTCAAGCCTCCTACAGCCTTCAAGGTGCAACTGTTTGAGATGTTGCAACATACAAATGTTGTTTGGTATCTCTCTTATATTTTAACACGTCGATAGATATAATATCTACAAAGATTCTAATTGACCAAATGCAGCTCTTCTAAACATTCCTGAAATGCCCAAGGGCCTCAGGAAATTCTTTTATGCCACCACAACTTACGATATTACCATTTTCAGATGTTTCAACATACAAACGCCATTTGGAATCTCTTTAATTCTAAAGCACCTTGATAGATCTAATACCTCCAGAGATTGTAATGTGGCACATTTTCAGGCAACTTCTCAAGAATTATGCAATGTTGAAGAAACCTGCCTCCTGCATCGGTTATAATAAAGATAATTTTGATTAATTAGTAGAGTATTGTTCTCAATGTGTCAATTTTCTTTAATAAGTAGCTGAGAGAAGTAGTACCTTTCCAATAGTTCTTTGTTATTGAGCTCATCTAGAGTTTTCTTTTCTACATGACCTCATATCTGTAGATCTTTAAACCTTTCAAGAGAGAACTACTCCATGGAAGATGAGTTATGCTTGTTGCCCGTATATCCAACTCCCGTAAACATTTTAAATCTCCCAGTTCATCAGGCAGTTTCTCAAGCCTTCTACAGCCTTCAAGCTCCAACTTCTTCAGATGGTTCAGCATGCAAATGCTGTTTGGAATCTCAATGATATTATAGCACCTTAATAAATATAGCTCCTCCAAAGATTCTAATTGCCCGACATCATCAGGTAACTTCTCAAGACAAAAACAATGATAAAGGTCCAATATTTTCAGTTGTTTCAACGTACAAATGCTGCTCGGAATCTCTCTTATACTATAGCACCTTGAGAGATATAATTCCTCTATAGACTCTAATTGGCCAACATGGTTGGGCAACTTCTCAAGAAGTACGCAACGTTGAAGAACAAGTTTTTTCAAAGTTTTCAGCATACAAATGCTATCAGGGAGATGTTTAATATCTGTATAACTTAAATTTAACTCTTCCAAACATTCCAAATGCCCAAGGGCCTCAGGCAATTCCTCTACGCCACATCTTCGAAGGTCAAGAGCTCTTAGATTTTGAAAACCCTGTATTTGAAGCTTCTTAGTATCATATCCAGAGCATAATAGGTGAATAAATTCATCATCTCTTTTGATTTTCAAACCTTTCAACAAAGAAAGGTTAGGTGGAAGGTGAATTATGCCAGTGTTCTGAATATCTAATTCCTGTAAACATTCTAAATCTCCTAGTTTGTCAGGCAGTTTCTCAAGCCTCCTACAACCTTTAAGCTTTAACTCTTTGAGATTTTTCAAGTTACAAATGCTGGTAGGAATGTCTCTTAAATTACTACAATCAATAAGATATAATCCCACCAAAGATTCTAGTTGGCCGACATCTTCAGGTAACTTCTCAAGAAAACGACAACAGAGGAGATATAGGGTTTTTAGACGTTTCAGCATACAAATGCTAGGAGGGAGATGTTTAACATTTACACATGTTATATCTAGCGTTTCTAAACATTCTAATCGGCCAATGTGCTCTGGCAATTCCCTTATTGCAAAGTCTGAAAGCTTGAGAGATCTCAAATGTTGTAAGCTACAAATGCTTTCTGGAAGACACTTGAAATTAGGGCGACCATCAAGAGCTATATAGGCAAGTGATTTCAACTGCTCGATAAACAAAAACGACTCCAAATTTACGCAGCCCCTCAATTCTAAGTGGACAAGGCTTTTTAGACATCCACCGTGCACGTAAAGTTTTACCAAATGACGACAACATCCAAGAAGTAACCTCTCAAGATTGGGCATTGACCCAAGGTCAAGGCTCCTTATCTTTGTAAAATTCAAATCAAGGACTTTAAGCTTATTCATAACCTATTTGTAAGATGAAAAAGAGAAAAGAAAAGGTGACATATGTTTTTGCAATAACTAGCCAACAAATAAATCTAAATACAAAATCAAAAATCAATCATATTACCTTTTCATCAGACAAATAAAGTTTTACCAGTGCAGTACACTCATTAAGCATTAAGCTCTCAAGATTGGGCGTCAACCTGAGGTCAAGGCTCCTTATCTTTGTAAAACCCAAATAAAGGACTTTAAGCTTATTCATAACCTATTTGTAAGATGAAAAAGAGAAAAGAAAAGGTGACATATGTTTTTGCAATAACTAGCCAACAAATAAATCTAAATACAAAATCAAAAATCAATCATATTACCTTTTCATCAGACAAATAAAGTTTTACCAGTGCAGTACAATTATTAAGCATTAAGCTCTCAAGATTGGGCGTCAACCCGAGGTCAATGCTCCTTAACAACGCGGAATAACTCAAATTAAGGAATTTGAGTTGCTTCATAACCTATTATAAGATTAAAAGATAACAAAAAAGAGTAAAACATGTTGCGATAACTAGCAAAAATATATCATTATAACAATACAAAACACCCAATCTACCATATTACCTTTCCCCCTTCCCAAAGTTGTTTGATTGCGCTACCAGGCATTTCAAGTGAAACAAGGTTATTTGCTTCAAATGTTTTGGGTAAACATCGATAACGGCAACCGCACCAATATAGATATTGTAATGAATTTGGAAGGTACAGGGAAGATTCATCAAGTTCACAAGGAAAATTATTCATTTGAAGGTATCTAAGCCTCTTCATGCTTTTAAAACCTTCCAAATCAACCGTAGGAGTGATGGTGAGTCGTATACATCTTGTTTCCTTAGTACACTGTAGATCAAGAAAAGTTTTCATAAAATTTGTATCATAGCTATTCAAATGTATCAATTCAAAATATCAAATAATGAGTTGTATCTATTGATCCAATCTTTAATGATTGTTTCAAAGTTGTAGAAGTTAATTAGTGGGCCGTTGCAGAACTTACGTGGGCTGATAGAGATTGTTGGGCTCCTTCTAATAGGTCGTTGTTCATGGGATACGAAAAATTATTCCTATTATTCTATTGAGGGATGCTTGTGAATACAAGTGAAAAATGAGAGAAATTCAAGAAGGAGTTTGTTGCTCCTGGATGAAGATTAAAAAAGTTTTTTCCTTATTAGACTATTACTAGTGAGTTGACCCGTGCTATGCAAGGGATTGTAAAATTTATAAATGATAATTCTGATTATTTATATGTTAGTATTAACAAATTGTAAAAAAATTCACATGTGCAACTCTATAAAAAAATTATAACAAAAAGAAATGATGTTAAAAAATGAATCCTCAAAATATAAGAAAATAATAGCGAATATATAAATGGTAATTATATTAAAGTTAGTGTGCTATATTTTAAATTGGTTAAAAGAAAATAGAAGAAATTTCTTTTATGTTTAAGAGATTAAGTGTAAATTTGATTTAACCTAAGAGTATAAGTTATATAGTATAATGATTATAAATTTAAGTATTTAAATAAAAATATTTGATTAAAATTGTATTTAGTTATAAAGCATATAAAAAGTAAATGTAGATTTAAAATATTAATTTAGAATAAAATAAATAAAATAATGCTCAATGAATTAAATTAAATAATCTAATATGCATTAAATAATGTATTAATGAAGAGAAGTTTATTAAATGAGGGTAAATTAGGAATTATTGTATTAAACACTTGTACTTTATGCTTAAAAAATGTTTTAGGTGTCTTACATTTTATGTAAAATTACAAATATATCCATCCAAAATGCTTTATATATGTAGTATAGATACCTTCGCGAATCTGAATATCATAGATCTTTGGTGTCTATGAATATCATTGTGTTGGTGAATTTGTGTTTTAGATTTGTATTCGTTTTAGTGTTCTCGAGTTTCATAAGGAGATCATCTGAGTTTCTTGACAATGACTAATAGAAAATGTGTCATTTACATCTCCACCTTACAATCAAAATGGATTCTTACCGAGTCATTAGCCAGGACGCGTTCAATTTCCTCTTGAATCCATAGTCGGCTATGTTTGTGGGGTTCATCCCGATGCTTACGACGTACAATATCCTTGCCCATTTCTACTATATGATCATGCATGCGTATTAACTTCCATGTTTTATCAATTGATATGAGAGATTTTTGTTGAAGAACTCTTAAACCATTTATAGCATGAAATCCACTACTTTCAAGAATCCTTGTTACATGCTCTTTCTCTCTATTTCTATGGAAACATGCAATATCTAGGAACATTTCCTTGTAATCATCCTCCAGGTTTTCATAACTTAGTTCCAATTTTTCAAGAGTTCCCTTCAAAGGAATTGTTTCAAGTCTTGCTAGTGCCTCCGTCCATTGAGGCTTATCTTGACCACATAGAAATGAACCCAAAACTTTGATTGTTAAGGGAAGACCGGCAGCATACCATACAACTTTAAGTGATTCCATTTCATACTCTTCACTTGGAATACCTTCTCGAAATACATGCCTATGGAATAGGCGAAGGGCTTCCTTATCTGATAACAAAGTGACATCATGGATCCATTTCACTCCATGTGCTATGAGTACTTGCTCGTCTCTTGTTGTAATTATAATTCTACTTCCCGGCTTGAACCATTTGGGATCACGAGCTAACGCTTCAAGTTGGTCTTTGTGATCCACATCATCTAGAACAATCAAAACTTTTTTCCCACATAACATTGTTTTTATTAACTTTTCCCCTTCATGAACACCACTTACAGTAATGCTATTGTCCTTGAATACATCTCTAAGGAGTTGTTCTTGCAACTTTTTTAAACCTAACAAAGGGGCTTTTGAATTTTCCCTCACATTCTCAACAAAGCTTTTACCTTCAAAATTGAAGGATATCTTATCGAAAATAGTTTGGGCTAAAGTTGTTTTCCCAGCACCTCCCATGCCCTTGATGCCTATCATTCGCACATCATTCAAACCAATCTCTAGATAAGAATCGATATCCTGCATCCTTTGTTCCATGCCTATTAACTTCTCATCAACACCCATATTAACGGATCGCAACTCGAGTGAAATCCACTCAACAATTAATTTGATAACTTTTGCTTCATGTCTGCAGATCAAAGATGAACACTAAATTAGTTTGACGATAAAGAACCCATATAAATAATCATCTGGTCTACAACACACAAAACTAAAAGAAACTATTCATGAACTTGATAAACTACCTGAGTTAGTTTTCATGTGGATATATAACATACAAACGTATAACACGTACTTGCTAGAATTAAAGAAAGAAAACCGAAGAACATGAGAGAGATGATCATACCCATGAGCAGTGTTCTTCAACTCCCACCCACACAAATCCGCTGCATCTTTCAAAGCCTTTCTCCATTTCCCCAGCTTTTCGTTGGAATGCCTGGTATGTTTAGCAAACGCTTTCCCAAAGGATCTAGTTTGGTTGCGGACTTCAGTGGGTTCTACATCATAGAACACAGGGAAAGCAGTTTGATAGGTTGTCTTGTGGCACTCCATAATCTTTACAAGTTCATCCAAACACCAAGATGAAGATGCATACTTCTTAGAGAAAACAATAATGCAGAACTTTGAGTCCTCAATGGAGCTCAAGAGCTCGTCTTTGATCACTTTTCCTTTTTGGAGCCTCTCGTCGTCCTTGAACGTGCGAATACCATGCCGCTGAAGTGCTTCGTTCAGATGATCAACAAAGGTCCTACGGGCGTCCTCACCACTGAAGTTTAAGAACACATCATACTGATACCTCTTGTTGTCATCGCATGAAGTGAATAATGAAGAAGAAGCCATTGGAGGTAGTAAGGGATCGAGTAGGAATGAAATTATGCTTAACCTGAATAATATTATTATCAAGATTCAAGATAAGTGGTGTATCATATCAGAATGTTTATTGATGTATCTAGGGGCGGACCTATTTAGAGGTGAGGGGTAGCCTCCGCTACCCCTCAACTTTTTACGCGTAGTGTTAAAAAATATTTTTTTAACGTTTTTATTTTAAAAAAGTTTTTTTTACAGTTTTACGTTAACCCTGAGAAAATATTACGTTACCCCTGAAAAAATTTTACGTTACCCCTAAAAAATTTTAAATTCAAAACTTTATAGAAAATTTTTAATTTTATAAAATAAGTCTAATATTTTATAAAAAATATTAACTTTAAAAAAATATTATAAAACCCAATTACCCAATTAACATTGAAAACCCAATTTATTAAAAAAACTCAATTAATTTAAAAGCCCAATTTATTTTAAAACTCATTTAAAGTTGGTTAGCCTAATTATTACAAAACCCAAAGTAATTTAGAACCCAAAAACCCAAATTAATTTAGAACCCAAATACCCAAACACACTTTCACAAAAATCGGACCCCCCCCCAAAAAAAAAACCTCGCTGCTGCTCCACTTATCCGGTCCTCCTCCCCTGCTACTGCAACCTGCAAATCTGCTGCTGCTCGGGCGCTCGGCCACCGCTCGGCCGTCGCTGCTCGGCCACCGCTCGACCACGATTCTTCGAAGAGTTGAGTGTTATTTTCAAGTTTTGAAGCTTTGAATTGTTGAAGGTATTCTTTTTACATTCTAGTTTTAAGTGTTATTTGCAAGATTTTTAGAAAAACAAGTTCTTACAGACAATTTTTTTAAAAGAAAATTTCACGAGAAAGATCTTATTTCTAATAATGATGATAATATTGGATCAACAACTTTTTCGAGTTCAATTCTCTCGGTTTCAATTCCTTCGAGTTCAATTCATTTGGGTTCAGATTCTTCGGGTTCAATTCATTCGGGTTCAATTTCTTCGGGTTCAACTCCTTCGATCCCAAATGTATTTGGAAGATGAAATTAGGGATTTGGAGATATATTTCATTTAAAATTTATGAATTTGAATTGTGTTATTTGCTTAATAACTAACTAAACAACTAACAAACCCAAAATACCAAATAACATTAATAACTTAATAAGTTAATAACTAAACAAATAACATGACCAAAATTATAATAAGCCCAAAATTTAAATAACTAAACAATTAACAGACCCAAAATACCAAATAACATTTTATAAAGACATTAATAAGCTCAAATACTCATTATCCAAACTAAACAACTTAAAAAATAACTAGTTATACCCATAACCCTCACTGACTCATCCTGACCCCAATCACCCAACAACCTTTGTCCCTGTCGCCAACCCACCATCACCGACTAGAGTGACGACCCCTCGCCGTCGGCCGTTCTGCTGCAGCGGTGGTATTTATATAAATGTACGGAAAAAAAAATTACGTTACCCCTGAACTTTTCTTCTAGATCCGCCACTGGATGTATCCAATGCCAAATGATGCATATCAATAAACAGGTTCAACTGTTCGTACATTAGTTCAGATTGAATTACTCATGTCGGTGCTAAAAGGTTTGATTAAAATTATAGTGTAGATTTAATTCTTCAATTTTATCCTCCTATTGATAAGGATCCACAACTTTAACCCGTATCCTATAACCCGACTATTAAACCCGACTATTAAACCCATCTAAGATTAACCCAATAATAAATTTACAGGAGAAGTAAGTTTTTTTTTATCTAGAAAGATGGCTCACACATACATCTAATTAAATTAATCTTAATCTTACACCACAATTAATTTACGCTCATCCGTAGTTAACTAGGCTCAAACCCTTAACCTTAAAGAGAGATTCATCACTCTAATTACAAATGACTTTCACGTTAGACCCATCCCCACCCTATAGAAGAAGTAATTAGATAAATAAATCAACAACCACTCTTGTATTTAATTTAACTGATTTAAAGTGGTATCACTTTATTTTCATAACCTTTATAATCCGTTAATCATAATTATAATTATAAATAATATACTACTTATAACTATAGATCTCATTTTAAAAAAAAAATTATAAATTTCAAGTTTTACATGAGATCTTATATTCTTAAGATTTGTATCTAAATATATATGATATATGTAAAAGAAAACTAATCTGATTTGCTTAAAAAGTAAATGTTGGGCTATCATCTTGAATTGATATGAATGATATCATCTTGAATTGATAATAGATGAGAAGAGGGAATCTTACTTGGGATTTTGATATTAGCCACCAAATTTCCAAATTGCAGTAGATGCAGAAGAAACTCAAAATCAGATTGTATGTGTTTGTGTGTGTGAGAGAGAGAGAGATAGAGAGTGATTGTGAGTGTCGACGATGATCGATTGTAAACCAATAAAGAACAGAGGTTTCTGTAGATCAATAATGGAGTGTTGACTTGAGGTTGAAATTTGGGCAAGTAACTCCACCGAAAGAATAACCTTTTCATTCGGGAAGATTCCAAGTACATGCTTAGATTTGTTATTTTACACGAAAAACACAATCCGAAACTAACACGAAATTTATATGTTTAGGTTCAGTAGAAATGAGTTCGGGTCAGTTTCGAGTCGAACCTGCCAACCTGTTTAACCCATTTATTATTTATTTTAATTTTTTAGATATGTTTTATGTTATACATTAAATCTTTTGAGTTTTTTATTTCAAATTTAAATCTAAAAATTAAAATTAAAATAAGATTTCATATTTAAAAACAATTGTTTTATATTCATTTGTATTTTGTTGTAATAATAATAATTTTAAAGTATTAAAAAAATATAAAAATTAAAATTTCCAGTTCGGATTTGGTTCGTGTAAAATTTTTAGGTTCGGGTCAGGTTGGACCCGCCAACTCGACCCGTTTAACACCCCTATTAATAACAAGAGGCCCAAAGTCGATTTTTTTTAACATTAACTTTATTTTGGATCTAGACCTAAACTATCCCCCAAATATATATTACATCTGTAAAGACTAGAAACTTGAACCCTCCCCAAAATGATACTTGTAGAGGCAAAGCCTCTGCCACTAAGCCACCAACCCTGGTGGTGGTTCAAAGTCGACTAAACACGTATTTTTACTATAGAAACTTTTTCTGTAATTTTAGGGCAAAGATATGCGACAATTTTTCGAAAACATCTAAGGTTTTCTTTTCTGATAATTTTTCAATAAAGTTGTGACTAGCAATATGTGTTTCTAACTTGCAAGTGTTGCGATTGAATCCATAATTCTTGATTATAGACCTATCTTTCTTCATCAAAAGAAGATGGATTTTGTCCTTAACTATTTAAATTGTTCAATTCTTGGATGGATCTTAGTGGTTTTTCAAAATCTAGTTGTGGAGATTTAGAACACATGTGCTGTTACGACCACTAATAGCTCTATAATCAAATTCAAAGACAATCTCAAGTCCTCTAAACTTGGGATTAAAAATTGATACAAGGCCCGTAAAGTTACTCGCCAGGTAGACCTCGATAGCCTCTCCGTTCGATTTCATTCCATTAACTTACTAATTGATTCGGGTTGAGGTTCTAAAGGTCTGGACGTAGAAAAACTAAAGAGATATTAGAAAGAAACTACATGAATTGATGCACCACTACTGTTACTCTTTAAATTTTGGAACAAATATCTAGTTTTATAATAACTTTGTAAGATACTTTATTATATAGTGCAAAATGATAGAAAGCTATTCAGCACATATAAATTAAGTAAAAAATAAAAAGATGTAATTACCTATAATCTAATTATCAAGTAAAATAAATTAAAAAGCAAAACAAATTAAAAAATAAAATAATTTGGATATATAAATGGGTAAACGAATATACTTTAATCAGTAGAGCACATGGGTATATATATGATGCAATCACATGCATGTCCTAGACCCGTGAAAAAAAATCTCATCTCTGGTCTCATACCTGTTTACTTGATCCCATATCTATCCCAAGTAAAATCTCGGGTTTTGAGTATTCCATTAGGTCCAGGTTAGGTTGTCATCTTTACGTAATTAAAGCTGGTCTTCCACCTCATCATCGTAAAGCTAGACGGAAACCCTCTTCCGAGAGCCACCTTTGTGTCACCATCATCAAACAGGCACCCTTATGTCGATGTCGGGGCCTCAACCAGAGCCGAAGAATGCTGATCATTCCTTACAACCCCTAGCTGCAGGTAATTTCATATACATAATTCGAAACACTACACAAACAGTGCTCACACGTAGCCATTGCGTTGGTTATTAATATTCTAGCTTCATGTAGGGTTGATTTTGTTTATCGATTACGGTAATTTCATGTTTTTACGGGTTTAGTGGTTATTGTGCGAGTTCATAGTATATCAATATGTGGAATGATTCTTTATCGTGTTCTTGTTGCCGATCTTGTGGTTACTGATATTGATTAATCTCCTTACCAAACATGGCGGACTTAAATTCTATAAATAATAAAGTAATTTACAAATACAACCCCAATGATAAAAAGAAGGTACAACTAACTACTACAAGAATATGATATATACAAACTACAGTGTTAAGGTTGTATATCCCCCCTCAAGCGAGATGGTGGTGGACCGATGCGAAGCTTATCTCGGAAGAACTCAAATTGATGCCGGGAATGACTCTTTGTAAAAATATCGGCCACTTGGAGCTTGGTTGGGACAAACGTAATGTGAAGTTTGTCGGAAGAGACAAGCTCACGAATAAAATGATAATCAAGATCAATGTGTTTAGCACGTTTGTGTGAGACCGGATTTTGAGTGAGAAACAGAGCACTCTTATTGTCACACAAAAGAGTCGGTCGAGTGGAGGGTAAAGCATAAAGCTCCTGTAATAGATGAGTGATCCATATGATCTCCGTAACAGTGTTAGCTATTGCCCGATACTCAGACTCACAACTTCAGCGCGAGATAGTTGGTTGTTTCTTAGCACTCCACGAAAACAAATTACCCCCAAGAAAGATTGAGTAACCATATGTAGAACGACGTGTTTCAACACAACGAGCCCAATCCTTTTCGGAGTAACCAAGGATAGTTGTAGTTTTCGAGTAAGAAAAAGTGAGCCGAAAGGACAAGGTGCCCTTAATTTAACGAAGAACCTATTTGACACATTGAAAGTGATGGTTAGTCGGGCTTTGGAGGAACTGACTAACTTGATTGATGGCGTATGAAATATCAGGTCGAGCGATGGTTACGTGTTGTAGGGCTCGCATAAGAGACCAATAGAGAGTAGGATCATTGTATAGTTCACCACTGCTTAGAAATGTTGTATTAGAAGCAAGGGGAGTACTAACAGGTTTAGAATCAAGCATATTGGCACGAGCTAGAATATCATGAGCATACTTAGACTAGCATAAAAATAAGCCATTATTAGTATAGGTTGCCTCGAGTCCAAGAAAATAATTGAGCTTGCCAAGATCTTTGATAGCAAACTCATTGTGTAATTTGGTGATAAGGACTGAATGACTTGTTCTTGGTTGTCGATTAGAATCAAGTCATCGATATAGACAAGTAGATATAAGATGTTGGCATCTCGTTTGGACACAAACAACGATGTGTTAGCTCGACTGTAAACGAACCCATTATTTACCAGAAAGGTACTCAACCGATGGAACCAAGCCCTAGGGGCTTGTTTAAGACCGCAAAAAGCCTTGTTAAGTTGGCATACATGATTCGGAAAGTTGGGGTCTTGGAAGCCAGGCGGTTGTTCCATGTATACAAGTTCACCTAAATTTCCATGAAAGAAGGCATTATTCATATCAAATTAGTGAAGTTTCCAATTGTTAATAATTGCTAAGGACAAAACAATACAAATAGTCGAAGCTTTAACAACTGGACTAAAGGTATGAGAGTAATCTAGACCCGAAATTTGACTAAACCCCTGAGCAACAAGTCATGCCTTGTGTCTTTCAATGGAGCCATCCGCATGATATAATAACCATTTGCAACCAACCACATTATGAGTTGTGGGTGGCGGCACAAACATTCAAGTGTTGTTGAGCTTCAGGGCATTCATTTGTTTTTGCATGGCATTCATCCAATGCGGGTGTTTAGTAATGGTTTTAAAACCCTTTGGGTCGGTTGAGGCAAATAAAGCTGAGAAGAGCCCATGCAAAGATGTATGGGAAAGGTTGGCATGATGTTTGGGATTGAATATTCCAGCTTTGGCTCGAGTTACCATCGAATGGACTGATGGATTTATGGTTGGAACCGAACCCAAAGTAGTGTCAGTGGTGGGTTGCACAGGTGGTGTTGGTTTACTGACAGGTGTGTCAGGTTGGGCTGAGGGCTGCACGGGTGGAGTAGGTTCAATAATGGATGCATCAAGCTAGGCTGAGGGCTGCACAGAATGTGTAGATGCAGTAATGGTGTCATCAGGTTGAACCGAGGGCAATAAGGAACTGGTGATAGGCAATTAGGTTGATAAGGATGTGTGGGTTGCATGTGTTGTGTGACATCTCATGATTTTCGTTAAATAAAGTTAAACTTTGTTAAATCGTAAAAGGGCCTTTTATGCCATTTTTTGAAACTTTGAGGACTTATTATGGTTAATAATTAAGTTGATATTTAACAAATTAATTAAATGAATAATAATATTATTATAAGTGTTGCAATGTTATTTATTGTTATAAAACTTAAAGTATTACTAATCTAAAAAAAAATATATTATTATTACAATGATAATAATGACAATAATATTAATAATAATATTGTTAATAATATTATTATTGATAATTTTAATGATGATAATAATGATAATCTAATTTTTAAAACTTTAAACTTGTAAATAATTACTTTCTACATAAAATAATAAATCCTTAAAACTTCAGGGGTCAAATTGTAATTTAATTTAAACTTAAACCTAAGTTCTGGAAGGAATTAAACAAAACCAAGACCGCAGGGACCGAAGTGTAATTATTCAAAAAAACAACCTCCCACCCACTTCTCTCTCCCCGAAATTCCGGCCGTCGGCCGGCCAAGTCCGGCGCGGCGCCGGCGAGCCCAAAACGCTCGAAAATCCAATTATTTTAACCCCAAAAATCGTTTCGTAACGTTCCAGAGTGTAATTCGAACCTTAATACACACTTTAATCGCGTTTAAACGTCGGTTTCTAGCCTAATCGATTACATAACCGATCCACATTGAACCCCCTAGCCGTTCGGGCATTTACACCTCGTAATAGACCAATTAAACGAACCTAAACAATCATCTAAACGAATATTAATCATTTGCAACTCCCAATTCCCCCTGAATCAAACACAAACAACTAATTCGAATACCCTCTTCATCGCGACCTGCACACGAGTCGAACACCATCCTATGGAGTTCAAGATTCAAAATTGAAAGAGGGCTTTTAGTCCAGATCATCATTAGAATCTATCTGCAAGTTGAATTCGATTATCATTGAAGATTGCTCATCTTTTATGCACCTACGGCCGCGGCTTGTTCTTGATTGTCTGTTGTATCAATTCGAATTGAAAGAAGGTAACTAAACATATCCCCATACTCGAAATCATCTAGGGAAGCAAAGCCCTATATTTAATTTGTTATCATAATCATCTTGATGTTCAATTGGAATCAAATTGATTCTAGGGTTATGTGATTTGGGGAAGATGTTTAAATCAAGTATAAAACTAAAGGGAACCAAGATCTACCGCGGCTGTGGCCCTGGTCTACTGGTTCCCCGTCCCCTTGCTAACTTTGAGGTCCCGGGTTCGAACCCGGGCACCCTCAACATATTTTTTTTAAGGCTTTTCAGCCCTATATTAATTTTAAAATTTTTTTTAATAAATATAAAAATAATTTTTATAAACTTTAAATATTTTCTAAACATCAAACAAATTTCTGAAAATTTATATCTTAACATTTTATTCTATTTTTATTAAAAAAAAAAATTAATATAACTAGTTCAATAATTTATAAAATAGACTTTAAAATCTGTTTATCTTAACAAAACATTACAATTGGATTATTTTCTTGTTTTAGCTTATTAAATCCTTATTCAAATAATAAATAATAAAACATTTGATTCAGATGTTATTTTTAAATGTATATCTAACCTTTATATTTTAAATTGTTTCCTTTTAAAATGATTAAATGATTGTTGGACTGGAAACAATAAATCTTTATAAATAGTATTGGACATTATATTAATAAGGTTTTGTCAGGATAATTGTAGAAATTATATAATTTATAATTTCACGAATTATTTACAAATGTTATTTTATATAAAATATACTAACTAAATATTCAGATTAATAATTTATTCCTATTAATTTTAAATAATTATAAAGCTTGATTAATAGTGAATCATATCAATAGTTTATACTTAAAGTCAATTCTAAAATAATTACTTATATAATTCTTTTAATGAATTAAACATATAAATAATTACATTATAAACTTATTACTTATTAAAAACCTTAAAATCATTGAAATCCAAACTCTTATTTGAACGATAATCATAATATTAACCTTAATCTACACCTTGTAACTTATATATTTAGGTGCTTGTAATGGATACTTTGGATCATCACTTTAATCTTTTATATCATCTTGTAATGCCTATATCAAGGTGAGTTTTCCTTGCCCCTTTTTTTACTCTATTTCACACTATTTTGGGGTGAAACATGATACTTATACAACTTACACTTATAAACGTTTGAGACTTGTAAAGCACTTGCAATTCATCTTTATATTTTGTCATGGTTATTTGTGTGTTGTAAGTGATTATATGAGATACATAGTTTGTTTACAATCATTAACTATTGCTAGCCTGGCGACGTCTTAGATCTTTGGGCCTGACAAGCCTATTTGGTGCTAAAGTCGATGTATTGCCGACTCCTAGGAGCCGTATGCTTGTGCACTAGGGAACCAAATACACTTAGCCAATCTTATATACTTGTAATCAAGTCGAGGTTTGGTTGTAACGATATGTGTTCTATAACCTTACTAGCTTATAACCTATGACATGAATTGCTACTTGTAATCTTTTCATATTATGTATGAAAACCTTGGAAACTCACCAACTATTTATAGTTGACCTTTTATTTTTATCATGTTTTAGGAAAACCCCCAAGTTTGAAGTGCACTTATGTTGCTGGCATAATCTAGGACTTGGACCTAGTTAATAAAATCAATTGATTGTACTTTGTTATGTCATGTTAAATATTAGTTCATTGTTGAAACTTATAATTGTAATGTTACTTTTGAAACTTATGAATAATATATATTTGGATTTAATAATAGCGTTATGTGGCTGTGAACGATCTTAACTCTCACACCTCGACGTTTCCGCCGTCAAGGTTGGGGTGTGACAGACTGGTATCAAAGCCACTCCTGTGCCGTTCGGGTGTGGGACATACCTCACCAAGGATGGTGACTTCTCGGGCTCATCGAGGACGATGAGTCCAAACAGGGGGTGCTTGTGACACCCTACACATATCCCACATCGGCCGTGGACAGGAGAGATTCCTGGTTCATAAGGAATGTCTGGCCTCTAATATTAACAACGCGTTTTGGGCGTATTGGCTGTGGATGAGAGGAGAACTCCACAGTTAAGCGTGCTCAGGTGGGAGCAATCCAGGGATGGGTGACCTCCCTGGGAAGTTTTCACCCGGGCAACCAAAAGCAAATCCGTGAGCTCCTCGTGGGCGAAGCGGACAATATTGTTGGTGTGAGAGGCCGGGTGTTACAGAATGGTATCAGAGCCCATAACTATAGGGATTTAGGTTATTAGAAATGGTGACCTAGACTATAGTTGCATGAACCTCATAGAAAGATCCTTATACTTTTATGCTTACATATTATTTGAATGCTACATAATGCTATGCCTTTTGTGCAACTTGATGCCTTAGCGTAGGATTGCCTTATGTATGCTTAAAACTTAGTTACTTGTCTCCCTAAACTTAACTTTAACTCTCCGATTCTCCCCGACAAATGAAACTTCCTAAACTTATTCTCGACGACGTGTGGAATCTACACTACCTATCGTGGGTTTAATTCTTTAGACTCTATGTCTAATCATTGAAAATCTCATCAAGGTTTTGATTTCATGAACCTAAGAAATTTGTGTGACCATAGACACATGTATTCTGGATTTCCTGGCAAAAGGCCTTCGGGCTAAGGCAAGCATATCGTATAAATCTCATTGCGAGACCAGTTATGCTTACCTGGGGATTTCTGGGATGAGTGATAAACTATGGTCAACATACACAAGTCTCTAAGGCAAGTGAGTCAATTTACCTTGACGTGTCAACGATTCCAAATGGTAATGCGTTACTAAATGGAACCATCCTCTTTGTATCTTAAAAATCTTTGATTCCTTGAACTGGTTTCTTTTCATTCTTATCATACATAATGTTCCTGTGATATTGAACTCGTCTTACCTTTCAACTCCTACGTTTAAACATCGTTACACGTTAGGCGTTTCATGTAGCTATTTCTATACCTTGATCAACGTGTACATGACTCTTGTTATACCCAAAGATATTGGGAATCTAAACCGAATGATCTTTAAAACTTTAAATCGTTACTTATGGTTTTCAAATCTTCCTAAGGGTGTGTCCCATAACTAAAAACATTCAATGTTGTAGGTGGAATTCCTACATCTCGGGATACTTTGCTAATTGAATGTTAATTTGTTAACTCAAATATTATAAGTGGTCACTCACCTCAATGATCGAATAAACTAATTATAACTTTGTTACCACTTATAAGTACGCGTGTCTTCAATAAGGTTATGACTGACCTCATATCTTGAGAAGTCCATGTATTCCCTTCGATTATGAATCGAATGTTCACATCTCATTGTGATGTCGAATCATTCTTGTCCTTGATTTTGTCTCCCTGACTTAAATTATTCAAGATTTGAACACCATCATAACAAATTCTGTTACCTCAAACTTTGACCTTGAATTTCTATAAACAAGATTTCGCTTTTGTTACATTAGTGTAACTTGAAATTTTCTGGACTTCTAATTGATATTCCCTTTCCTTTCGTCGTTAAGTCAAACTTGGTACCGCTTGCACCGTGGGAGATGCAAGAGTTTGCAAGTCAACCTATGACTGAGAACACTCGTATCTCCTAAATGATTCTATCTCATCAAAACAGGGGTGATTCCCTTACTCTGATGATTCTCTATTCGTTTCGATAAATGGTTTCCAATCGTGTGTTTTATAAAATTTCATCCTCTGGATTGGGGTGATTACCTTATCTTGAGGATTGACTTCAATTATTTTCTTTGGAATGGCATTTCACAAATGACATGATCTCACCAAAATAGGATTGAAACCCGTACTTTGGTGACAAATGTCAATCTTCGATTGTTTTCTTGTTATTATGAAATTCAATCATCAAGATATGCGTGAATTCCATACCTTGATGATAACATCATTTTTGTGAATTGTATTTGTTCAAATAAGACGACCTCATCAAAGTAGGAGTGAATTCTGGATTTTGATGAAGAAGTTCGTCTTGTTATATTTTATTTTTGTAAAACTTCACCGTTAATATAGGAGTGATTTCCCTTACCTTAATGGTGAGTTACCTCGTCTTATTTCTATGGATCCTTAACAATGAGTTGGGATCGAACTTTTTGATTGGTAAGTTAGTGTTCATACCTTGGGAGTACACCATCAAGTTAGGAGTGAAAACCACACCTTGATGACTATTCTCATTTCTTGATCATCAACTTACCAAGGTTGTAATCAAGTGACGAGAGGCATGTAGTAACTTGAAGGGTGAAACAATGATTAGTGTTTCGATCTAGCAAGCCAAAGCATAATCTCTGAACTTGAAAGGAAACCCGATCACTCTAGGTTGATTTTGATTCCGAGCTTGGAGTATGTAAATTCTTAAATCGATTTCTTTTCCTTTATCTTCATGTTTTGATTTGATCTAGCTATATGAAACCATTTATTCCTTACTTATCAACTTTCATTTTGAGATATCATCAAACCCATAAGTATAGTCTTCCTAAATAATCTTTTGTCAAATAAAGGTATTATCAAATACCTATCCTATTGTTTGATGAATTACGTATGCAATCTGCATTTGGAAATTTGTTACCTTGCAAAACATGGTTACAAATACCTTTTTTATTGTTTGTATCACTTCTTAAATCGCTTTTGAATCCTTAACCTTGGAAATATTTAAAACTCTATCTTGATTTCAAACAACAAGACTCGTTATTATCCTCATTGCAATATGGATATAATGGTTCATAAACCTTCGTAACTTGTAGTCATGGGTTTGGCATAAAGGAAAAGACGTAACTTGGTGTGTGTCCAAGTGTCTTACCTTCACATATGACAAGACCTAACATTCGTGATCCTATGTATCCCCTGTTTAACTTTTCTTTCAACTAAAATACTTCTTATCTTAGAGGTCATATTGACTCATGTGGGATAATGGGTCGAGAAAGTGACCAGTATCTATTTCAAATATTCGTACACCGTGGTATGGCGTTAAAACATCGATCGCCATTTTGGATGACCGATTTATTTTCTGCTTTTAATAAAGTTGTTAATCATCGTCGTGAACTCATTCCAAAATTTCCGCATATCGTATTATACTTAGACCGATGGTTGGTCAAAGGAGAAATGCATATTCACAAGATATGCGTTGAGATCGTTTCATTATATATAGCGACGTTTGGGATTCTTAAGTCTCGACGGTTAACCTTTCTTATCATTGTTGGTCTTTTATGGATTTCTAGACATCGTTTTACTACGAAATTATATTCTAAAAGTTGTGGCTTATAAGTCTAACATACCACGGTAACTCGTCATCGTTTTTTCAACGTTCATCTCAAAGCATCTCGTGTTTCACTGGAATAGTTCAAATTGGCATGCATTATGTCAAGAGACTTGTAATATTCCATAAAGTGAAACATCTCATCCGTAATTAAACGTCAATCACTGTCCGTTTGTACACTTACATTTCATTATAATTCTTTTAAGTTCATTCTTAATTTCGGGACGAAATTCTTTTAAGTTGGGGAGACTGTGACATCTCATGATTTTCGTTAAATAAAGTTAAACTTTGTTAAATCGTAAAAGGGCCTTTTATGCCATTTTTTGAAACTTTGAGGACTTATTATGGTTAATAATTAAGTTGATATTTAACAAATTAATTAAATGAATAATAATATTATTATAAGTGTTGCAATGTTATTTATTGTTATAAAACTTAAAGTATTACTAATCTAAAAAAAAAAAAATATTATTATTACAATGATAATAATGACAATAATATTAATAATAATATTGTTAATAATATTATTATTGATAATTTTAATGATGATAATAATGATAATCTAATTTTTAAAACTTTAAACTTGTAAATAATTACTTTCTACATAAAATAATAAATCCTTAAAACTTCAGGGGTCAAATTGTAATTTAATTTAAACTTAAACCTAAGTTCTGGAAGGAATTAAACAAAACCAAGACCGCAGGGACCGAAGTGTAATTATTCAAAAAAAACAACCTCCCACCCACTTCTCTCTCCCCGAAATTCCGGCCGTCGGCCGGCCAAGTCCGGCGCGGCGCCGGCGAGCCCAAAACGCTCGAAAATCCAATTATTTTAACCCCAAAATCGTTTCGTAACGTTCCAGAGTGTAATTCGAACCTTAATACACACTTTAATCGCGTTTAAACGTCGGTTTCTAGCCTAATCGATTACATAACCGATCCACATTGAACCCCCTAGCCGTTCGGGCATTTACACCTCGTAATAGACCAATTAAACGAACCTAAACAATCATCTAAACGAATATTAATCATTTGCAACTCCCAATTCCCCCTGAATCAAACACAAACAACTAATTCGAATACCCTCTTCATCGCGACCTGCACACGAGTCGAACACCATCCTATGGAGTTCAAGATTCAAAATTGAAAGAGGGCTTTTAGTCCAGATCATTAGAATCTATCTGCAAGTTGAATTCGATTATCATTGAAGATTGCTCATCTTTTATGCACCTACGGCCGCGGCTTGTTCTTGATTGTCTGTTGTATCAATTCGAATTGAAAGAAGGTAACTAAACACATCCCCATACTCGAAATCATCTAGGGAAGTAAAGCCCTATATTTAATTTCGTTATCATAATCATCTTGATGTTCAATTGGAATCAAATTGATTCTAGGGTTATGTGATTTAGGGAAGATGTTTAAATCAAGTATAAAACTAAAGGGAACCAAGATCTACCGCGGCTGCGGCCCTGGTCTACTGGTTCCCCGTCCCCTTGCTAACTTTGAGGTCCCGGGTTCGAACCCGGGCACCCTCAACATATTTTTTTAAGGCTTTTCAGCCCTATATTAATTTTAAATTTTTTTTTAATAAATATAAAATAATTTTTATAAACTTTAAATATTTTCTAAACATCAAACAAATTTTTGAAAATTTATATCTTAACATTTTATTCTATTTTTATTAAAAAAAAATTAATATAACTAGTTCAATAATTTATAAAATAGACTTTAAAATCTGTTTATCTTAACAAAACATTACAATTGGATTATTTTCTTGTTTTAGCTTATTAAATCCTTATTCAAATAATAAATAATAAAACATTTGATTCAGATGTTATTTTTAAATGTATATCTAACCTTTATATTTTAAATTGTTTCCTTTTAAAATGATTAAATGATTGTTGGACTGGAAACAATAAATCTTTATAAATAGTATTGGACATTATATTAATAAGGTTTTGTCAGGATAATTGTAGAAATTATATAATTTATAATTTCACGAATTATTTACAAATGTTATTTTATATAAAATATACTAACTAAATATTCAGATTAATAATTTATTCCTATTAATTTTAAATAATTATAAAGCTTGATTAATAGTGAATCATATCAATAGTTTATACTTAAAGTCAATTCTAAAATAATTACTTATATAATTCTTTTAATGAATTAAACATATAAATAATTACATTATAAACTTATTACTTATTAAAAACCTTAAAATCATTGAAATCCAAACTCTTATTTGAACGATAATCATAATATTAACCTTAATCTACACCTTGTAACTTATATATTTAGGTGCTTGTAATGGATACTTTGGATCATCACTTTAATCTTTTATATCATCTTGTAATGCCTATATCAAGGTGAGTTTTCCTTGCCCCTTTTTTTACTCTATTTCACACTATTTTGGGGTGAAACATGATACTTATACAACTTACACTTATAAACGTTTGAGACTTGTAAAGCACTTGCAATTCATCTTTATATTTTGTCATGGTTATTTGTGTGTTGTAAGTGATTATATGAGATACATAGTTTGTTTACAATCATTAACTATTGCTAGCCTGGCGACGTCTTAGATCTTTGGGCCTGACAAGCCTATTTGGTGCTAAAGTCGATGTATTGCCGACTCCTAGGAGCCGTATGCTTGTGCACTAGGGAACCAAATACACTTAGCCAATCTTATATACTTGTAATCAAGTCGAGGTTTGGTTGTAACGATATGTGTTCTATAACCTTACTAGCTTATAACCTATGACATGAATTGCTACTTGTAATCTTTTCATATTATGTATGAAAACCTTGGAAACTCACCAACTATTTATAGTTGACCTTTTATTTTTATCATGTTTCAGGAAAACCCCCAAGTTTGAAGTGCACTTATGTTGCTGGCATAATCTAGGACTTGGACCTAGTTAATAAAATCAATTGATTGTACTTTGTTATGTCATGTTAAATATTAGTTCATTGTTGAAACTTATAATTGTAATGTTACTTTTGAAACTTATGAATAATATATATTTGGATTTAATAATAGCGTTATGTGGCTGTGAACGATCTTAACTCTCACACCTCGACGTTTCCGCCGTCAAGGTTGGGGTGTGACAGACTGGACACATGCCTGCAAATACTCCCATAGGGGAGGGCTATTACTCATCCCACATCGGTTGGGGAGGCGAACAAAAGCTTCTTTATAAGTGGCTGGATACCTTCCCCAATGTGACGCGTTTTAAAACCGTGAGGCTGCGGCCAAAGCGGACAATATCACGTTGCGATTTCCCTGGGATGTTACAGTTGGTATCAGAGCCAGGGCCGGGCCGATGTGCCAGCGAGGACGCTGGTCTCACTTCGGTGGGTGGATGGACACATGCCTGCAAATACTCCCATAGGGGAGGGCTATTACTCATCCCACATCGGTTGGGGAGGCGAACAAAAGCTTCTTTATAAGTGGCTGGATACCTTCCCCAATGTGACGCGTTTTAAAACCGTGAGGCTGCGGCCAAAGCGGACAATATCACGTTGCGATTTCCCTGGGATGTTACATGTTGGATGGGCTGTTGTAGGGTTGGATTAGGCTAAATGAGGAGGTCGATTTTGGGCTTCATCATACAGCCCACAAGGTTTTGCAAGTTGGGGGTTTGGGGAGAAGAAGAGGAGTTTGATGGTCCATTTTGCGAGACAACCGAATAGAGAGTATCATCCAAGAAATTTGTTAGTTTTATCATAGTGATTGGTGTTTGAGAAACATCACCCAAGAAGGGAAAAGAATGCTCATCAAATCAAGAATGTCCAGTGATATATATACGTGTTATGTGTGGCTCCGGACATAAATAACCTTTATATTGAGAAGAATATCCAAGGAAAATGCACAGGAGACTTCTTGGAGAAAGTTTATGATCAGCATAATCCCGTAAATATGGATAAACCCGAAATCCAAAAGGACAAAATTATCATAAGCGGGATCCCGATGAAATATTAATTCAAATGGGGATTTATTCGGAAGAATCGGAGTAGGTTATCTATTTATTATATACACGGCTGAGCTAAACGCATGAACCCAATACTCTGGATGAACTTGTCCATTGAATAACATTGCAAGTCCAATTTCAAATATATGTCAATATTTGCGTTCTGCCCGACCATTTTGTTGTGGTGTATATGGACACGGGAGACGATGAAAAGTACCATTATCTTCAAGCAATTTCCAAACATTATGGTTTAAAAATTCAGTCCCCCCATCACTCTGAAACACTTTTATTTTACGTGGAAATTGCGTTTGAACAAATGTGAGAAATACATTATACATTGAATAAAAACTCGACTTGGTTTTGAGTGGGTAAAACCACATGACCTAGAATAATCATCCACAAATGTATCATAATAACAATAAGCATCAATAGATGTAACGGGTGCTGGTCCCCACAAATCACAATGAACCAAGTCTAAGATATTTAATGCTTGTTTTTCATTTTGTTGAAAAGGTAGGCGATGTGCCTTAGCTAATTGACAAGATGAGCATACAATAGGTTTCGGTAAAATTGAAGTGACCGACAAATGTCCCATTTTATTTAAAAGTAAGATAGTTTCAAAGGACACATGTCCTAACCGCGAGTGCCAAAGTTCGTATGAAGCCTTTAACTTTGATCTTGTGGTTGCAACAAAAGCTTGAGGTGAACTAGAAAGAACATATAGTCCCCGTTCACATCGACCCTATGCTAGAACCTGCTTCGTTGCTTGGTCCTGAACGTAAAAATAAGTTTGGGAAAAAACATCCATACTATTATCAGTGGTTAATTTGCTGATAGATAGAAGATTGTGGGTGATGTTTGGAATGAACAAAACGTCCTATAATCTAATATTGTTATTAATAGAAGAGTGACCAATATGTGAGATTGGAAGAACATTACCATCTCCAAAAGTGACCTTGTCTTTGCCCATGTATGGTGTTGGTTGAGTGATAATGCAGTGGAAGAAGTCATATGGTCTGTAGCGCCAGAGTCAACAAACCAATCGGGAGTCGCATTGGTGACATGACATTGAGCATAGAATGCTTTGGCCAAATCTTCATCCGAACCGGGAGCATGGTTGGCATAGGTAGCAAGATGAGGGCAAGCATTAGCATAATGGCCATCTTTTCGACATAATTGATAGTGTGGGGAACGCCGCCCACGCCCCCTACCACCACGTAAGGACCGACCACCACGACCCCGATTTAGGTTATTTTGGCGAGTTTGAGCATTGAAAACCACAGGTGGAGTCCTGGATTCGTGAATTGATTGAAGGAATAGTTCATGTCCCGTAGCTTGAGCGCGAAGATCCCGAAAGTTATGGTGTGAGGTTCGGGAGGCCCGAACAACAATAGAGAATGTTTCAAACGTTGGCCCAAGACCATTAAAAACAATGAACTTTATCAAATTCGTCTACCGGGTGACTGATAGCCGCTAGTTGGTCACAGATAGATTTAAACTTACGACCGAAATCAAGGACAGTAGACGAACCTTTCAAAATTTGACGTAACTGATCACGCAAATTCTAAACTCTTTCCACCAATGAATTGCTATAGGCGGACTCTAGAGCATTCCAGATTTGTCGTGCAGTGGTAAGACCAATAACTTCCGAAAGCGCCTCTTCAGATAGGGACGCTTGAAGAAGAATAATAGCACGCTGGTCCACGGTGAGCCACGCGGAATATGCAGGGTTTGGAACAACCTTCCCATCATTGGCAATCTCGAGAGCAGGCGTGACAGAAGTGTCGTCAACGAGGGCAAGTAAATTCTGGTAGGCAAGAAGGGGAAGTAATTGATTTTACCACAAGATATAATTCAAGGATGTTAACCGGATTGTGATCATATGCATGATAGTATTCATGGGAAGGGTTGTGTCGGTTGAAGAAGAGGATGGAGCAGCCATGGAAGAAGGGAGGTGGAACGAAGCAGAAGGACGGTCGAAAGGAATCGATTTGGAGAAGGGGAAGAGAAGAGGTCAGGATCGAAAGGTGTGTGATACCATGATATTGGTTAATCTCCTTACCAAACATGGTGGAGATACATTCTATAAATAATAAAGAAATTTACAAATACAACCCCAATGATAAAGAGAATGTACAACTAACTACTACAAGAATATGATATATACAAACTACAGTGTTAAGGTTGTCTAGTAGTTAATACAAATCGATTACATAGTTTTTATGTGTGATTTGTGAAATTTTAAGTGATCTCTTTTGTTCTAGATAGGAGGTGCATTCTGATTTAATGATTAGTATCACCCTAAGTAGATGTACATTTGATACTAATTAAGTTTTTATGTGTGATTTTTGAAATTTTAGGTGATCTCTTTTGTTCTAGATAGGAGGTGTATTCTGATTTTATGATTAGTATCACCCTAAGTAGATGTACATTTGATACTAATTAAGTTACCGAAATACCATTTTTTGGTAGTGTATTTTACAAACTATATATTATCATTACCCCGCGCTACGCAGCGAGGCTAGTATTTTTTTCATATTTACAGTCGTAAATCATGGTTTTATATATTGAAATGTATTTAACTCGGGGGTGTCAATAGAATCGACACTTATTGCGATATTTGGCTTTATTAACCAGGCTTGAATTTAGATTTTATTTTGCTTATTATCTTCTTTCAAGTTCAAAGCGATATTTGTTATAGAGGTGTCTTTTCTACCAACATGCTCATAAGTTGAGTAAACCATACCCAGATATCACACACAAAACAAAGGACTCGTCATATATAGAGGTTCAATTCATGTTTGGTTGATGGGTGAATAGGGAAGACTCAAAGACAAGGTGTAAAAAAAGAGAGGTTCGGGATCTGGAACCAGAATCGGTATTAAAATCAGTTTGGAACCACCCTACACATAGGGTTGAAATCAGTTTGTAACCTCCTATATTGAAACCAATCAAACACGAACCTAACCGGGTCTAAACTGAGTTGATCATCTTCATTTCCAAGAACTTGTTAATGTTAGATAAAATAAAGAATTGATAATACTATTTAATCATGTAATTGTCAACTCATTGATTTATGGAGTGATTGTTGTAACACGAACCAAACATTATTGAGGTTGATTTTTACCAAATTTACATGGTATCAGCCATTTCTTTTTCTTTTCTTTGACGTCTTTCATCTCTAACTCCAATCGAGAATTTTTTTGGAAATGGTAAGAAATTACCAATCTCTCATTCGGGTTTATCTCATATTTCGAATGACATTTCCTTACATGATGTGCTTGTGATTCCTAACCTTACCAAGAAATTGTGATTCCAAACGTTTACCAGTGGAGTAATGTATCTAAATTCAGTCTAGCACACATGAATAATGTTTGTACATGTACATGACTCCGTTGGACTCTCGTGTCTGTCGCTGTCACGCCACATTAGGATCCACTGTTTCTTTGTAATATAGATCCTAGGAAAAGGAGAAAAAGAAGTGAAAGTTAAAATCACTGAACTTTTAGCAAAGAAATTGGAAGATATATGACTATCTCACAATGTTCAAGCTTAAGATCATTGTTAAGGTGTTGTTTGTTTTTTCTGCAGGAAAACGTCTGCAGTCTGCGGACCACATCTGCAGACATCTGCAGCAGAAGAGGTGGACCAAACGTCTGCAGTCTGCTAGAAAAAGACTGTTTGATTTTTTAATATCTGCAGACTGCTAAAATATATTGTAATTACAGTAAACCAAATTTGACTTTGTTCAAAAACAACATAATCCAACTGTTACTATAAAAACCATAATCCAACTGTTAAAGACCCAATTGCATAATCGTCTTCTCTATCACCATAATCCAACTGTTACTTCAAAAACAACACTCTTCTTCAAATTTGGTTAAAGACCCAATTGCATAATCTTCTTCTCTATCACCATAACCAATCTACTGTGAATCAGCTAAAGCTTTCGTCAAATTAAGCTGTTTGCCCATTCCCAATTGCGTCACTAACAACTCAAAACGACCTGCCCCATCTCAATTTAAGCAATCTAGACCTTAAGCAGGTAACTATTTGTCTTAACAAATCATAAATGATTCCAACAATTGCAACACTAGACAATGAAATGAGCATCTATTAAAAGCTCACAGCATATTCAATTAGCTAACAGATTACGACACAACAAAGCGAATCTACTGCGATTATAAACTAATCATACCTCATGAACATCATAATACAGCACACTAATCTTGAACGCCAAACTCCGAGTAGCCAACGACTTAGCCGAAGCCGACCGACCAATAATCCCCAACACAAGCCCCCTACACCGCCTCATCCCACGACAAAGCGGGTGCACGGAGCCGAGCCATCCGGAAGCCGAAAGCGCATGACGCGAGAGCAAATGCGTGCGCCGAAGCAGCCCTAGAAACAACGCCATCACCGTATCAGCAACCTCCTCCGCTCGCGACACGTCGACGTGTACAAACCTCCCGAGCCCTAGATCAGGCGGCAGCAGGAGGTCCGGTGAAGGGGGCCGGCCGGCGGTACCTTGGTAGGAGATGAGAGGAGAAGAGGAGAAGAGGTGGAGGGGGCTGGTGTTTTATGTTTTGTGAAGAGAGGAGAAGTGGAGAAGAGGTAAATGTCTTCCCGTCTGAAGACACTGGTCCATGTCTTCCTCAAGAAGACCTCAGGAAGACATTTTTAAATGAAATGTCTTCCGGAAATCAAACAGTCTGTTCTATTAAAACCTCTTCCCGCGTCTGCGTGCGCACAGATGAAAGGGTTGGAAAGAGCTTTTTATAAAAAACAAACACCACCTAAGTCTTTACGTTATTGATACAATGTGTTAATTTTTCAATATGTTGACTTTCAAAGTCAATATTATGTTTTCTATTAAATAACTAATTACACCCTGCGCTTTGCGGCGGGAGCGCATTATGACGGGATTTCATATATGCAAAAAACTGAAAATATAAGCTAGTCCAAGAAGACACCAAGACGTGATCCAACTACTTGAACTAATGCAGGTGATTTCAGACTTCCACACAAACAATTTTTGTTATTATTATTTCGAGCAATTTTTATCGAACTTTCACATATCTTTGATATTTTTTTGTGAAGAGAATTTTATTTAGATAAAGAATAGATAATGAATAAGAAGTAACAATTCATTTTAAACATTTGAACAATAGATATTTTTTAGATCTAACTATAACAATGATTAACTTTTAAATGACAATTCTATAAAAACTTACTTTGATATAAAAAATGTATTCATAAAAATATACAGAGAAGGAAAAGACATGTGGTAACATTAAAATCTTTGTCACTAGAGACATCTTTTTCTACTACAAATTTAGAAAGTTTTTTGTTATACTATAAATAAATAAGCCCTAAAATATCAAAATAATAAGAATGGATTTGACTGGGAAAACAATAATTAAACACTTATGCAAGGGGGACCCCATAATAGGGGGACCTTCAATGTCATTCTACTAAGAAGAATAAAGACCGTGAATTCAAGCACAGATACATATTTTACCTCTTTCTCACGACCTTGTATTTCTTTTTATATTCGGTGGCATTCAATAATCTATATTTGTCTTTATGATATTTAACAAATAATGTATCAAAAAGTCAAATTCACATATAAAAATTTCTCTTGCTTATTGTTATCAATCATATGTATAATTAATGCAATTTAGTGAAAGAATGGTTATTCAATATGAAGAACCAACTAATCTACACACTTTGTTGCAAAATTTACTTGATCAAAGAGGCAACTTTTGTTGTACCATCTCTTGTAGATTTTCCCATAATTTTGGGTCGTTATAATCTTTGATAACGAGCGATGCACCAGCATCTAATAGCAAATGTTCAGGGTTTCTAGTAGCCATACCAACAACCGGCATCCCAGCTCCATTGGCTGCTTTAATCCCAGAAACAGAATCCTATGCAAGAAACACAACACACAAAAAGATTACATGAAGGACACGAAAAAGATTACATAAACTTATGAAATACACAAAATATATCACATGAAAACTAAAGAAAATTCGGAGGATACAGGTTGTTTAGTTTGCATATCTGCACACAGAAAAATGTATCTATTCCATACTTCCATTAAATTTTGGGTTTTGAGGTCAAACTTCTTACATACTCATATTAAATGTAAGCAGAAGTCTTTAATAAACTATAACAATGTTGAAGCTTAAAATCAGTGTTGACCTTACAAGTCACCAGTTACATTGTTTGGCAACACAAGTATGTGACATTAAATGGGTTAAATGGGTCAAATTAAAAACTACCTAAAGGGGAACATGTCAAATGGGTCTAAATGGTATATGTAAAATATTGACTATTTTTAATAAGTAGAGAAAAACGTGTTTGCAGGTTAACACAATCTTGCACAGTCCATTTCGACCCGTGCTAAAACTGACCCATTTCAACCAGAAACAATATTGACTTATTAGTCAAACGGCATGATCCCCATCTTGTCACATCTAGTCCTGTAGAAGTTAATTCATTTAGTGCCCATATATGTAAACCTGTTCTAATCCTTTTGTTGATGAACTCGTCATGGATTGTGTGCCAATTTTTTGCTATCCACGATTTCTTTTTGAAAATTTGCACATTAAAACACACGACATATGTATTGAAACACTTGGCTATTTAGAGAGATGATTGTTTTAAGTTCATACCTCAAACACAAATGTGTGATTTGTGGAAACTTTAAGTGCATTTAGAGCCTTGAGGTAAGGATCAGGAAAAGGTTTTGGTCTGGCACATTCTTCAGCTAGAACAATGACTTCAAAGAAATCTTGTAGCTTAAGCATTGAAATCAGCAACTCAGCATTTGATCTTGGAGCATTTGTAACAGCAGCCCGTTTCAGGCCAAGATCTTCCACCCATTTGCATAAATTGTTCAAACCACTTATAGGTTCTAATTGTTCGGCTGCCAATCTGTTTATATATACTGTTATAAGTAGACTTTTAAGGACAAACTGACTTGATTGACTTCAAAGCGACCCATCACCCAAGTTAAAAAAATTGTGCTGGTATTTGATGTAACTATTCTAAATTTAGAAGGTAACATGCATCTCCTCAGAACTCATATGTCAAAGATCGTATCTTTTTACATGTGACGTTTAAGGTCAGACTTACTAGCTTTTACTTCAACAATGCATGAATTTTAACATTTGGAAGACAAATGCCATGGTTAAAATGATCAGTAAACATTGTAACAATAATACAACTAAGAAAATATGTTAATTTTAACTAGATGCATATAGATTCTAAATCAAGAAATAACATGTTTGACCTGTAAAGGTCGAAGGCATGTCAATTTACATGTTTACTTTTGAGGTTGAATGTACTTGCTTCTGACTTCAAAATTGACATAAAATTTAAATACATGTAAGACAATAAGAGAACTCCCATGGATTCTAGATTTAGAAAGTAACTTTTGGCCCAAATTCCTTATAGTCAAAGTATGAGAAAAACTAGTCTTAACATCATGATACAAATTACCTTCTAAACAAAGCTTCCTTGTCAACCATGAATTCCATGGCTTTTTCAAACTCCCAATCAGGAAGAAGAACAGGACAAAGCTCTTCGTTATGCTTGCCACTAATGTTATTTATGAAGAACTCCTCATCAATAGGTGATCCATCATTAAATCCTACCTATAAAACATAAATTCAAATGCCTTGTAAGCTCTTTTAGATATCTGTATATTTTAATACAATTTAAAATGATAAAACAGAAACCAAACAGTTAAAAGACTACCTCTTGGAGCATATCACGAAAGGCGTAGAAATGGAGAGGATCCGAATCACAGAGAGTTCCATCAATGTCAAAAAGGATTGCTTCAAGAGGAGCAATGAAAGACAATGAAGCATTGCTGCAAGAATCGATCACACTTTCTAGTAACGAACATAAAATTGACTTGAAGGTCAAATCAACCGGTTTCAAACTTTGAATCATAAATTTTTTTTTGTACTTTTTGAGAAATAACTGACCACCGCATAAATGTCTATAACAAAGAGTATAGTCATACACTCATTCGGACGCAGGGTGCCAAACTTGCAAGAAAGTATAAATATAAGGCTGGCTAAAATGCAATAACTTTCGACCACTAACTATAGTAGAGTGAATCTGTTGGCCATTACATGAATCATTTTAGAAATTTATCGCTAAAATGAAGACAACATCTGATTAATTCGTTTCAGAACCATATTTGCTAATCTTACAATTACAATTTCAAGAAGGTTAACCATCTTAATTTCTAACTTCAAAACTGAAATTATACTTAATTAAGCATCTAAACTAGCTAAAACAACAAAACTGAAATCAAGAATTCAGGTGTCTATAGGTCTATTGGTTTCATCTAATCAATTTCATCTCTCATTAATTAGTATACAAAAAGATGAAGCCTTTAAAAAAGCACCCAAGAGGAACAAAATCATCTCAACAAACAACACATCTGCAATTGAATCTCACTAACTATACACATGATCAACTCACAACTTCAGAAAACTCTCAACACATTCACTAAATCAACACCAAACACTAGTAAATACATCAACGGGTGCACATTGATTACAATTCGGGATCAATTTGTGAAGAAACACACCTGTTAATCGGGTAAGAACTCGATGAAGCGGAAAACCCAGATGGAATCGTTGTTGAAAACGATGTGATATTGGGTTTTGAGCGTGAAATCGGGTTATTGTGAAAGAGATGAAGAGAAGTAGCGAGTGCTGACATTTTTGTTGGTGGGTGTGTGTAATGTGTTCTTCGGCCTCTTCCCCCAACGTTTTGGAGCTCTGGTTTGAATGTGATTTGTGTGTAGAATACGAAGGAGACATAGCTGCTAATGGGAGTGATTACAGCCAACCATGTTGTTTTGGATTATACCTTGGATCTTGTGATTCTTTTGATCCTTTTTACTCCCTTAATTAGGGTTCATATAAGGTTGGAACTTTCCCCTATAGAAAGTATAAGGTCTTTCAACTCTTGATAAGGTTTGTTTTACGGGTGGAGTTAAGAGCAAGGAAGTTTTATGAGCTAAGCTTAACACAGCAAATCTTGCTCGTGCTTAGTTTGTTTACACCCGAGACCGAGTCAATCGGCTCATTTACAATCAAGTTGTAAACCGAACGAGCATTTTTCAAGTGATAGTCAAGTAAGCGACAAGCGTCGAATAATCTGAACAACCATATTAAAGTGGACGTTGGAATATTCATATAGGTTGTATAATTTTTCTGAGTGGCACGAGCTACTAATATGACATGCATGAAAATCACCATCGAGAACCACCGGCCACAACCCACCACCATCAGGAACCACTATCGCCCATCACCCACCACCACCGTTCACCACCTCCCACCACCACTGACAACCACCATCGGCAACCACCGGCCGCCACCACCACCCGCCACCACTATCGATAACCACCACCCACCACCACCTGTAACACCAGCCACATCAGCCGCCACCATCAATCGCCACCATCAATTGCCACTATTGGTAACCACCATCCGTCATCGCCTGCCACCGGTCATCACCGCCATAATCACTATTTTCTTCCTTTTTTCTTTTTCCAACCTAACAAACCGACATAAATTAATGATTCATTTTATTCTTACAAATAATTAAACAGTACAATAACATGTAATGATTCATTTTTCTTTGTCTATTATCTCATCCATTTTATTTCTTTGTTCATTTCATTAGTTCATACCAAACAGATCCTAAATTATCCTAAGTCTAAATTAAGTGTAAAGTTGATGGTTAGGTTATTAGGATAGCTTTCGATAATAAAAATGAAAGTTATGAGCGCCACCGGTTAAATTACAAGTATGGATTATTATCAACAAATAAAATACATCTTATACTATTAAAGTCATATTTACCTAATAATAATAAGTATTTTTTTGTAATTTTAGTATAAAAGAGTATTGGTTGAAAAATTAAGTGAATCGTATTCTACCCGATAAAAAAACAAAAAAAATGTAAGGCCTCTAAAAGAAATTGGAATTCAATACCCGATGTATTTATTGTATTATAGATTCGATAGTTGTATTTATAATTATTATCGTTACTTTTTAAAAGCTCTAGCATCTTGTCTTAGGGTTGTCCTCGAAGGACTCTTTCATCCTGTAATAAACTTACTAGGAAAGCGGTCTTTACGCTCGATCGATGTTATGCATGAAGTGCAAATGCTGTTATTATAAAGAGTTTCTTTATCACCGAGGAGTAAACTAATTATATATAATACTAATTATCAACTTATTTATAAGTATGGATTATTACCAACAAATAAAATACAACTTATACTATTAAAGTCATATTTACCTAATAATAATAAGTATTTTTTTGTAATTTTAGTATAAAAGAGTATTGGTTGAAAAATTAAGTGAATCGTATTCTACCCGATAAAAAAACAAAAAAATCTAAGGCCTCTAAAAGAAATTGGAATTCAATACCCGATGTATTTATTGTATTATAGATTCGATAGTTGTATTTATAATTATTATCGTTACTTTTTAAAAGCTCTAGCATCTTGTCTTAGGGTTGTCCTCGAAGGACTCTTTCATCCTGTAATAAACTTACTAGGAAAGCGGTCTTTACGCTCGATCGATGTTATGCATGAAGTGCAAATGCTGTTATTGTAAAGAGTTTCTTTATCACCGAGGAGTAAACTAATTATATATAATACTAATTATCAACTTATTTATAAGTATGGATTATTACCAACTAATAAAATACAACTTATACTATTAAAGTCATATTTACCTAATAATAATAAGTATTTTTTTGTAATTTTAGTATAAAAGAGTATTGGTTGAAAAATTAAGTGAATCGTATTCTACCCGATAAAAAAACAAAAAAAATCTAAGGCCTCTAAAAGAATTTGGAATTCAATACCCGATGTATTTAATGTATTATAGATTCGATAGTTGTATTTATAATTATTATCGTTACTTTTTAAAAGCTCTAGCATCTTGTCTTAGGGTTGTCCTCGAAGGACTCTTTCATCCTGTAATAAACTTACTAGGAAAGCGGTCTTTACGCTCGATCGATCGATGTATGCATGAAGTGCAAATGATTTTATTGTAAAGAGTTTCTTTATCACCGAGGAGTAAACTAATTATATATAATACTAATTATCAACTTATTTATACATTACAGGTTATACTTAAGCTTTAAAAGATTGTACTCATTTTTGTTTTTTCTTTCTTTTTAGATTTTATTTCTTTTAAGTTTTAACCCTAATACTCTTATATCTTTTTACAAGTTAACCCTTATATTTTTTTACTTTCAACTTTGATTCCCTATATTTTTATCTTTAACAGACTTTTCGTTTTACGTTTCGGTTTAAATTTTATGAGTTAACACGTCGCAACATGTACGTCAGTTCAACATTTTTACGCCTATTTTTTTCGTTTAACGGCCGCGTCATAACGCGCAGGTCTTAGATTGACTTAGTTATTATTTCTAATATTTTACGTTTCACGTGGGGGGTTTAATGTTTTATGTCTACTTTGCGTTCGATTCTATTTTCCAATTTTTATTTCCTTTTTAATATAAGTTGTCCTACCACCGCTTGCAAACATCGTCGTCTCTCTTTTATCTACTCCGACGAGACCATCATGTCTATCACCAGTGACATCGTTATCTACTCATAAACCATCAACCATCACCGTTTACTCCAAGAATCATCGCTGTCTATCGCCAATGAATGCGCCTACAACCGTCGCCGCGTATCTCTCTTTAGATCTGGGTTAGTTCATCACCGATCTTACTTCTTCCATATGAGAAATCCAATTCGCTTATGATACTCTAAGTCAAGCTTATTAATCGAGGGTCAGAGATGCGGTATTGACTATCAATGACTGAAGATGGGAGGGGTCATGGTGGCCGTGGTAGGTTTATGTGGTGGTAACAGGGGGCGGTGGTGATGAGGTGATTTTGTTCATTTCACCCAATTTAACGGAAAAAGATAACTGTCCATTCATGTCAGGGACCAAATCTGTTACATTTATGCATACTTTAGGACTGACCTTGTAGTTTTCCAAACCTAAAGACCGAAACCGCAATTTGGACATAGCACAAGGACCATCCGTGTAATTTACTCTAGATTTTAACACTCAACCAATTTAATTTATAACATAAAACGAATATAAAAGAATAATACAAAAAATTACCAGGCCGGTTAGATGAGTCAGCATGTGAATCAGGCGAGTTGGCACAAACACGAGCACAACCCATATAGCTTGTTGGGTTCACGTGTTCAGCCCGAAATTGACCCAAGCTCGTTTATAGTAGACCCAAACCTGTGATTTACAAGTTAGGTTCGTGTCATGTGTACGTGTAGTGTGAGAAATTCACACTGCAAATGCTAATACATGAATTTTGGTTAAAAGGTTTTATTACATTATTATTGTCAAAAAGTACTTTAAATATTTGATTAATTATTATAATTAAAGTTCACTTTCAATGGAGTTAACTTGTAATTGTTTGGGTATAATTAAAGACGGCAATTTAATACATCTATATGAAGATGAGACTTCGAATGTAATCTGGTGTTGACTTTACGTAATAGAAACTACATCTTACCGATATGTCAATTGTCATGAACACTTTCACTTTGTTTCTAGAACACTAAAACAATTTGTTATTAGAGTTGTTAGAATAGCATTTTGTCACATGTTAAATATACTTAATATGATTATTTAAAAGACAATAGCCTTTGATTGACCAACTAAGTTAGTTTGAGCAACTAGTTTGTTATTTTGCACTCTCTAAATAAGATTGACAGATTGTGTAACTAAACTTTAGCTTACACATTATATGAAAACTATCAACCGTTCAATAATTAAAAAAAAAATACCATGAACTCCATCTTTCATAAGTTATACCAAATAACACTTATGTTTACTGTTTACAATATAAAGTTTTTTTTATAAAAACTAACATAAAAGAGAATTGATGATAGTAAAAAATAATTACGAATAAAATGAGTTAAAAGTTATCTAAAATATATGTATTTTGTATGTTATTTACCGTTTGTTTAGAGGCTACGTTATAAAAAATCAAATGAAAATGGTTATTATAGGTTTACGGGTGTAACTTGTAAGTTGTTATAGTGGATGTTCTTCTGTCACGAGCGTGACAGGACGACTTGTGTGACAATTTAACAAAAACTTTTATTGAAATAGCTAGATAGCCTCATTATTTATTTATTTGTATCTTATTATTTTATGAAGCGTTAAAATAAATGAAAATTAAAGAAAAAATACTCTACTTAATTCATCTTTCTTGAAAAAGACTCCACCTGTCCACCACATGTCCACATGTACTCAAAGTGATCTCTCTTTGACTCTGAAATCCCACTCCACTTTTTCCAACACCCTCTTAAATATGGACTAGTAAAAAACTAAAAAAGTACTCCTTTACTTACAATATACTATGCATGTTATTAAATTTTGTATAAGGTTGTATTATTATACTAGTCATATAGTTTTTTCTTCAAAACAAACTTGGGTTTTTTTCCCGGTTGCGCGTCTTGAAAGCGAGGCTCAGATATGGGTGGTTGTGTTTGCACGCCAGGAACGGCTGCCAAACCAAGACAATAGACACCGGTTTTGATGTATCATCACAGCCATATAACAACCAAAACAAAGGGTCCCAGAAAGTATCACCCAACAACGTTAGATGACCAACGTAAATATCTGGGCTTTACCAACCAACAATTATTTTTAGAAACAAAATAACTCTTTGACGTTACTCGAGCAAACAATTTAATATCACGAACATAAAGTTTAACATGACCGGCGAAGAAGGAAGAATACACAAATGCAATTTAACATGGTAAACAAAACAGCAGCACAAGCACATGACATCAACGAGAGTTGTTTAAGGTGCTTGGAGACTCAGGAAGGCGACCTCATTGTGGCTGCATCCGACACAGATGCCACGCCAAAACAATGAAGGCTCACACTTCTTCTGCATCACAGTCTCAACGGGATTAAAGACAGATCTCAGATGACTTTGCACCCATCTTCATCGATCAAACAGAAAGCAGGGTTGAAAATGGCCACGAAATACATGAAAAAACCCGAGTGCACAGTGTTTGCACCCTTTAGCACTCAGATGCGTACAAGTCATCAGGGGCATCATCATCGCATATATAATCGACAAACCAACACAGCAGAGAGTCTGTGACCCCAAAAAAGCTTATCTCACAAATGCTCACATTCATTATCATCGACCAAACCGAAACCATGCCTTAAAAGGGCCTTCCGCAACCGAATACGGGTCCAATCGGAGTTCTAACAACCCTCGTTGGTTATAATCCTGTCCGCTTGGCCTGCATTCGAAATCAAAGAATACCACCGAGGTATAGGCGGCCAGAAACGAACAACTAAGAAGCAAAGGCTCTCACACGGCGGCAACCCCCAAAAATCCTCGCAAGTAGGGTTGGACTCGACAAGAATCCCAAAACGTGGGGAGAGAACCCCTTTTAAACACATGCAAGGGCCTAAGCACAAACCAGCCACCGGCAGAGGGGGAACAACCACCAAGGCAACTTTTACCTGTACATCCTGCAATAGCAGATGCACATCACCACTCGTTCCCTTCATCAACGGAGCCACCGCCGTGAGAGTGGTCAGATCTGGCACCACCCTCGCGAACCAGCTATACATTGACCATGATGATCGGCCACATCACCACACCGGTGTGGCGCAGCCAACGTCGCGACCACGATGACCGGCAACATCAGCGCAACCTCATCAACGGAGCCACCGCCATGAGAGTGGTCAGATCTGGCACCACCCTCGCGAACCAGCGACACATCGACCACGATGATCGGCCACATCACCACACCCGTGTGGCGCAACCAACGTCGCGACCACGATGACCGGCGACATCAACGAACCCGAAGGCTCTACCTCTGTCTCTCTCTAGATAATAGATGAAGACCGCCATAACCTTAAAAGGATAGAGATACACTTTCCAAGTACTATCTGTACACTTTCCTTTCTCTCTCTAACCTTAAAAGGATAGAGATAAACATGCATGAAGAGGGGCTAGACAGGTGTATGTCAGACAAGCCAAAAGAAAACACGTATAAAGGCAAACCATCGACATACCCACCGTTGATTTAAAACAAACGGCTCTGATAATCAAAATTACTATTCGTTCCACTCTAATATTAATAGATAGAGAATTATATAATGGACAATTTTGATATTTCAAAATAACTAGATCCTGGATGATTTTGAACATACAACGATTTATAATTGATATCTCACTTATCACCAATACAAACACTAAATGTCACAAATAGGCTATAACCATGTACCCACGGGTTCATGACATCATGATATCCAGAGGCGGAACTTGAATGAAACCATAGCGGGGACATGGTGAAACTAAACTATTTTAACGGGGACAATCTCTATATATGTTAAAATTTATACTACCAGACCGAAAATTTACACTACTGGACCGAAAATTAGCACTACTGGACCGAAAATTAGCACTACCGACGAGAAAAGAGGAGGGGTGGGGGCCCCTCCCGGCCCTCACTAAGCTTCGCCTGTGATGACATCATGACTATATATCTATATATCATGACAAATAGGCTGTAACTATATATCTAATATACACATATATAACTATGAAATCATCCGGTTTTTAAATCCGGGCCGACATGCTACAAGATGACCTGCTATTGTGGAATGCCAAAGCACCACACATCATACTCTCAAAACATACATGTTTTGATTGTTAGGAATCTCAGCAATGAAAACGGTCATGAAGTTTGAAACAATATAATAAAATCAGGTAGAAACTAATCTTTTGGGCAAGAGAACAATAAACGGGGCAGTTGTTTAAATATAACTTATAATGTTTGTGACAATAACATTTGTTGAATATAATGCGAAACAATTTAAAGTGTTTTATAGACTTCTTCAATCGAAATAGAAAGGGTTTGAACCAACTCGAGTTGTCAATCGAAATTTTAGCTTTAGATTCTTTTTCATAAAAAATCGATCTCTTTATCTATATTTTTTAAATTTATTTATATTCATATACAGAATTTTAAATGCAAATTTTTTTCTATCTTATAAATAAGAATTTTGAAAGGAATTTATAAATCATCGTCTCACGTTGAGGAATATGAAAATATTTGAGCCTTAAAAATTCTAGAAAATATTTAATATAAAAAAACTTCACATAATATGAAAATATTTGAGCCTTAAAAATTCTAGAAAAGTTAAGTGATTTTAAAGAAAAAAACTACTGACATTAGTGTGACACTTTTGAGCCTTGATTATTATCGTATACCTTTGGCAATTAAAAAATACATATTTTATATCAATTAATTAAAATATTTATAAGTCACATGATATTTTGCTATGCTATCCACTTAGGTTCCACTTTATATTTGGATATCTGCGGTTACTAGAACGAAAGTTAACAATTTAATAATGCATTAAATGCTAATAATATTATTTTTATTTTTAAATTTATAAAATAGATTTATTTGATAAATTAAAAACATGTTTCTTTATTTATAAACATAATATTTAAAAAAAAGTCTTATAAAATATGAAGTTTTAATACATTTTTTTTTAAAAATTGCCATTGTTTAAAAAAAGTATTTTCAAAAAAATTGAAGTGTTCCAAAAATCAATTTTCTAAAACAAATGTATTTTAAAGATGAGTGTTTGAAAAAATATTATTATTATTTTAGCTCAAGTAATTAATTATATGTGAGTTCAATCATATCTTAGCTTAAAAATTTATTTTTTATTTTGTTAAATATTAATAAATAATTATTAATTTAATATTTCATTCCACCTGTGTAGTCACAAGTTTCTAAACTAGTATCAATATATGACTTATCTATAGCACATAACAAAAAAAAGTATTATAGTAATTTAGTCATTCATATTATTTTCTCTTTCTTGTTAAATGTTAATATAATTAAACTTTATCTTTTTATTAAATCTCTCTCTCTCTATTACATATTTAGAATTTTTTTAATATTAAGGTTATACAAACAAATTATTTTAAGGAAATTAAAACCATATCTTTTAATTAAAAAACAAAAATAACTAAAAACAAACTTTTAATAAGTTTTTTTATTTATAAATAGTAACATTTTTTTCATAACCATTCTTTAAAACGAATGGTTAATATTGAAAAAAAATATTATTTTATCACTTAAACTATTTATTTATGTGTAATTATAATTATATCTTACATGAGAATGTTGTTTTATCAATAACTATTGAAATTTTTTTGCTTAACTCATATAATACACGAGCTTAGTATGAAAATATACCTCTATATAAATTATTATTTATATTTATTCTTAAAATTGAATACGCGTGAACTTTTCTTTTAAAAATATTCCTTATCATTTTAAGCTTTAACTTTAACCATTTCTTTTTCTTTTACACGAATCATTGAATCAACCAATCGAACGGAGAGACGAAGGCCTGAGGAACCCTATATAACCCCCGCAATATCAGTACAAACCGACACCTTCATACGCAATTCTCTCAGATCTTCATCTCCCACACTTTCCTTCAATTCTCCACGCTTTTTCTCCATTTCGGTGAGCTTTCAATCTTATTATCATCATCATCACCTACCAATCAATCTGGATAACAACATTAGATTCTCATATTTCGCCTAATGATCTGATTATCATCCTTTTCATTCGCTAGATCTCCTTCAATTGTGTTGTTTACCACTGTTTCACCTGATTATCCACAATTCCCCTAGTTTTTGGTCTATAGATTGTGGTTTATGTTGATCTGCACTTGTGTGATGCTGTGTGTTGTGTTATTTCGTTCTGATTTGTGTTGACAATTTTTATGCGGTGATTCGATTGATTGTGGCGATCGTTTTCGATAGTTTGGTGGATTGTGTGCTTGAATTATACGTGTGGTTGTGTGAATTGTTGATGAGGAATCTGTCCGAGATCTGGTTCAAGTTATGTTAGAGATGAGAGTTTAGTAGTCAGATCTGGACTTGATGCATTGTTGGTGATATGATCATGTTCTTTGTCTGGTTTCTACATGAGTAGATCCTGCTCTAATTTTGGATCTGTTATTGTCTGTTTCATCTTAAAGTTGTAGGTGTGTTTGTTATAGGTTATTATGACCATTTTTGTTTAATTGTAGAAGTTGCCTCTGTTTTTTGAATTTGAGTTGGATTTGTTGGTTTACATGTTGAATATAGGTGCTAACCAATTTCTGTGTTTAAGCTTCGAGAATTTTCTGTTTCTAAATTTTAGATCTACTTGAACTTTTGATCTATTCTAACTGTCGGTTGGTGATGCAAGTATAAAGTAATTCTAGTACTTTACTTTGATGTCTGTGGTTATGATTATGTATTTATAGTTGGACTAGGTTGGTTGGGTGATTCGGTTAAGCTTTTTGGCTATATATTCGGATACAGCTTTTGTATATTCTTAAGGTTTTGTGTAGTATGTCTGACAGTAAGAACATTTCCATGCCATAATATAATTAAGAATGATTATAAGGAGCAGAAGAGATAAAATAGCAGCAAGTTCCTCAGGATTGCCTAAAATTGTACTTGTAGATACTATCAACATATTGAATTCTTTTTGCTCATGTATTGATTCTTACCGGCTTATTACGTGTTTTAGGACCATTTGTCTTTTTTTTGTTGTCATTTTGTAGTTGTTTTGGGGCTAAAGTATATTGTATGGTTATTTAAAGTCCATGTGCACTCTTTTCCCCTGTTGTAAAGGGGATGCATACTAGGTAGATAAAAATATATATAAGCAACAAGTTGACAAGTTAAATACTTGTTAATTGTTTTGACAAAGATTTTGACTAAAGGTTTTTGGTTGGATGCAGAATTCATTTATACAAACTCTAACTCATGGGGACTGTTGAAGCTGCAAACAAGGTACTCGCTATACGATCTAAGTTATAACAGTTCCCTTCTGTTAATCATCGTTTATTTGTTTGTATAATCAATAAAGTTTTACACAATCTTGCACCCTGACAGAATTCCACACTTGACACGGACTACTTCTGTCATAAATATAGCATCATAATAATCAAGATTTTTAAGTAAAGGTGGACAAATTTTTTATCATTTACATGTGAATGGGTCAATTCAAGCTATGTCTTTTTTTATCTCAAATTGATCAAAGAGTAACAGAAAAAAGTTACTAAAAAAGGAACCTGATCATATGAGTCAAAGGCGTGTAAATGGTATTTTTAACGCATTGAACTTCCTAAGCCTTTTTTTAATATCTTTTAAAAAAAGTGGATTATGATTGAAATCTTATTTTGCAACTATATTTGACACACCAAAATATTCACAAAGTTAAAAACTTTAGACAAAAGCATCTCGGCTCAAGTCCACCCATATCCAATTTGACCCCTACCTACCTGCATGACCCTCTCATTTGTTTTCAAGCTTCAGTGCGGGAAACATAATCATACACGTGCTCATTCTCTGAATCCGAGAAAGTTAATACTTTAACCAAAATTTTGTGTCTTTCTGATTGCAGCAAGCAATTGGAAGTACTCTTGGTCAAAAGAAACCGAAGGTTGTATTTGTCCTAGGTGAGAACTTTGGTTTCATCGTCTCTCAAATGCTTTTTGTATAATTAGTGTTTTGTTTATAATTTCTCTTTCATTATGAATTGACTATTTTTCCTGACAAATCACATTTGTCTAGATTACAAACTATAATGTTGCTCACACATATCTAAAATTGAGCAGGAGGCCCAGGCAGTGGAAAAGGTACACAATGTGCGAACATTGTAGAGCATTTTGGGTATACTCATCTTAGTGCTGGAGATCTTCTTCGGGCCGAAATAAAATCCGGCTCCGAAAACGGGTAAAGTGGCTTTGATCTCATGATCATCTTTGTTCTAGTGATGAAAAGTTATTTAAAGATTAAAAAGATCATCAATTTTAGCTCTCAAATTTAAGTTCTTTATAATATTTTGTAGGACCATGATTCAGAACATGATCAAGGAGGGAAAAATTGTTCCCTCAGAAGTAACAATCAAGCTTCTTGAAAAAGCAATTTTGGAAATGAAAATGACAAATTTCTAATTGATGGATTCCCACGTAATGAGGAAAACCGTGCAGCCTTTGAGGCAGTTGTGAGTTTTATTATATTTTGAAATTAATTTATCAACATTCATCAAGATGTTCGAATTTAATGTCTAAGAAATATATAAATATTCTGATTTGCAGACTGGAATTGTACCTGAGTTTGTTCTTTTCTTTGATTGCCCTGAGGAAGAGATGGAGAAACGTCTCTTGAGTCGCAATCAGGTTGGAATATAGCCTTTTATTCTATAGATTTATAGTATTATTTAGACAGAGATATGTTTAATACAAAACTAATTTAAAGCAGACCTCTACAAGAACTGTATTATTAATAAATCTGTCGCTTTAAATATGATACATAGGATGAGTTTTCAACCGTCTCTATAGTTCGCTACTTAAATTTGAGTTTTTTAAGTGGCGTGTTTTAGTAATAATATTTTTACGTATTTGTATATTTATTGGTTTTTATTTTCCCTTGGTAAATCTTCCATTTTGATATGAAGGGTAGAGAAGATGATAACATTGACACAATTAGGAAGCGTTTTAAAGTTTTTCTTGAATCTAGTCTCCTGTTATTGAATATTACAACTCTAAGGGCAAGGTCCGAAAGGTAAATAAATATACTATCCCTTCTTATTAATTTATTATTATTCTCTTGAATTCAAAATTATAAAGTGTGAAACATGTTGAAGTCATGAACAATCTGCAAAATTTGCTCTCAGATTGATGCTGCCAAACCTGTTGGAGAAGTTTTTGAAGCAGTCAAGGCTCTGTTCACCCCATTGGATGACAAGGTAAAATATTAATAATTTCAAATACATAAAATGCGCTTATACGCGTTTAATATATAACCAGTTTTAAGTAGATACTTGTAAAACCCCATTAGTATGCGGTGGGAGAGAAAAAGAGGTTGTCATAGAGTCTTATGTATAACATACAAAGCAACATGTATAGATGTTTAATTGTTCCATAGTTATCTACTAAAAGTATGCATATACATTCGTATAAAAAATGTTATATTTGATTTAACATGATTGTTATGTTCTTGCAGGCCTCCGCCTAGGTGTTGCTATCTTATTATAACATCTTTGATCTCGTCTACAACTAAGGTACGTGTTAATATGTAGTTTTGGTGAAACTCGATATCCAGTAATTGCAATGCAATTTCTGAATGCGATGTACCGCCTATATTGATATGCTTGTAGTGCTATTCACAAACGCGTATCTAATTTTGAATGACCAAGTTAATGACGATTCATTTGTTTTGAATGATTGTTGCAGTTTGGTTTATGCTTGGTTTCAGAAGGGGTTCAGGATGTGAAGTTTGGTTGATTATATGTGTTTTTACGTTTTTAAAAGTTATTGATCATCTCCTATGATGTGGAATAGGTTAGATAGGTATTATTGTGTCATTATTTCTACCACCATTTAAACAGTATACCACGATGTTTGAGTGTCACTCACATATGTTATTCTCTATTGAGATCCGCAAATTATAAGATATATTTTTATTATTATTATGGCTGATGGTCTGTGACCCGTGCAAGTATGGACTTTGAGTGATGATCTCTAAAACAAAATGTTGACATAGATAAAGAACTTATTAGAATACGGCTATATATCAATTGCTGCATTGTGTTTATAAATGGGTTGATTTGTGTTGAAATATTACATATGAGTTTAACTGGGTTTAGTTACGTTATGTAACACGTTAATTGCGGTTAACTATCTCACACTTCATTCAGGATGGAGCTTACAATGTGTTCGATTAATAACAATTAAAATGAAACATATGCTATATGGAAATGTTGGTTAGTTAACATAACGTTCATAATTTTTCATTTTGGTTATGCATGAACTCATTTGCATAAGCAAATATTTTAACATTATACAAACGTTCTTTAATTGTCATAACACACCATCTTTGGTCCTACGCATACGTTGTAAAGGCATACTGCCTTGAACTTACTAACCATCGAGGCTTGCAATGAATATACCAGTACTATTATAATCAGTATATGAAGTTTAAATGCACATATGCAAAACATAACATAAGATTCAATGTTTAAAACCATATGTATCCCAATACTATCAATATATTTGACACAATCTTGTAGGACTGTAATTTACTATATCCCCTGGTTATCCTTTGTCAAAAGGCTATAACATGGTAAGCTTACGTTATCGTTAGTGGTTGCGAGTAGTATAGTTATATAAGTTAGCTTAACTTGAAACAAAACCTAACCCTATGTCTTTCTGATGCTTCTAGAATGATTGTTGATCGTTGTTACGGACAATAAGGAGTAACTTGTTACGGTCAATAAGGAGTAACTTGTTACGGTCCACAAGCTGCAATAGAGATGAATCATTAACACACGTCATGCGCTGGTTGCTTCCTGAACCACCACAATCTTATGGACCGTAAGGACAAGGGTTTTGGACCGTAACCATATCCTTGTCATGCTTCACACGTGTCGACTACAGATGTTGACCTTACCCACTAACTTACGGGCCGTAAGGTCTTGGTGTTACGGTCCGTAACATTATAAAAATATATTTATGTTGCTATTATATTAACTTAGAATAGTTCTAAATGAGCGAGCAACACCGAAGACTATTGTTTGTTACTACCGCCAATATTGCCTTGATTGTTGTCATCGTCTCCACCTCCACCAGCGTCGACACCTTAACCAATTGTCTCATTTCACACCACCGTCAATGCCAACAACACCACAATCACCCAGTCAATGCCACTTTTGACACCATCATTATTTTTGTCACCGCACATCCTTTCACCACTATTCGCCGTAGAATAAATGTAGCGGGTAAACTCATTTTGATAATATTTTTCCCTAAAAACCCATCAAATCAATATCATTTTAGTCTAAACACATTTTAACCAAGACAAAAGTAATACTTTTTAAAACGGGTCATTTCTAACCGAATTCAGTTTATCCAAAACCTGTTTTGACTTGATGTCCAACCCGACCCACCTGTTTTACCAGGCTTATGTCATATACACTCTTCAAAACCCGAAGACAATCACTTGTAACAACAATTTCTATTGTTTTGACGTTATGCCAACTATGATATCATCTTCTCTTATAACTAATTTATAAGTCGAAATTAAATCATGCGGTTTGGGCTCCACATTAGCCCAATCACTTTCTTTCTTAATTTAATCATCAGGTTTGGGCTCCACATTAACCATGCTTTTTCTTAAACAAACCCAGACGGCAGGACATGACGTATACAATCATGCTGTGATTAACCTTTGGCGTATACAATCATGTTGGGTTTGGACCTTTGGCGAACGGTCGTTAACATGCTGTGATTAAACGTACCTCTTATGTGTTTAATGTACACAGTCTAAGAGACATGATTGTTTCAATAAGAGAAAAGCCCACAAAGTGTGTGAGGGAGAATATACGTTTAGCACGCAACCGCCTTATAAGTAATGTGCGGATTAATTTTAGTAGTTAACAATAACCTACTTTTTTTTGAATGGAAAATGTGCAATGTTTTTTTTAACGGAAAATGTGCAACCCTGATTCGAAAGATGGATATTGTCTTAATCATGCCCTTTTATCCGTTTCCCAACTGAGACCGTACCTCTAATCCTTTCAGGAGAAAACTCACAACTGGAAAAATCACATAGCTCAACTCTAATGCTCAGAGTGTGACTAGCAATTATGCTCAGAGTGCGACTCGAACTCAAGACATCCTCATATTTACATATCTTGAGTAATTCACCTTAATCATTTTAGCTAAGAATCATTGGTAATAATCTACTTAGTTATGACTTATGAGTTAGTCGTTGTTATTATTATGGTCTAATAAATAAGAATGTTAATCCAATAAAAACGCCCTAAAACGAATCTTAAAATTGACATGTATAAATTTTTAGGACTGAGGTTATATTGAGTGTCTCGTTCCAAAATAGTAGGGACCTTCATGATCACAACATATCTTGTTTCTAACCAGTTGTCATTATATCTAAGAAAAGAACATTTTGTCACATTAGTAAAGTGATAACATTATTTTGTTTGCCGCGAAAGATTATACATATACAAACATAAAAAATGAAATGATGCAATATACAATAAGTTATTTATATATAAATACAAAAGAGACTTGTTATTATAATAATACACTTTTGTAATCATATTTATTACATTAGTGAAACTAATCCAACCTCGACTAACATACCTATAATCTTAAATTTTCTTGAAAGTTAGGTATTTAAAAGCAAACTAAATTTGAACCATCGACCTTCAATTAAGTAACATGTCTACTTTAAAATTTAAACTCTCGATCTTTAAGGAAGTAAACACTTATTACACATCTGGATATAGACAATTTAATACGCAATTTCAATCTTAATGTTTGAAAGCTAAAATTGTATAGTCGTATCACCTGAGTTGTATACTTTGTATGAAAAATTGTTAAGAGAACTGGTATGAGCAACAAAGCTCAACGAGTTCATTCATCAAATAGTACCAAACATTTAATAATTAACACAACGATAATATGGTATGGAAACTTATAAACACGTCATCGTGAATCACATTTTTACAATTGGTCATTATGAGATACTTTCGCGATACAAAATTACCTAGTACTTGTAATTAAAGCTTTTCTAGACTATTTAATCTTATAGCCTATATACATGGTTGTTCAAAGTGTTATGCCCGACTTCCCATAAGTCGATCATACTTATAATTTTGTCACATAAGGAACATTATTATACAACTTGCAAACACTGATAACAACTTTTAAGGTGTCTCACGCGGCATTTAATAGTAGTTATGAAAGAGGATATTGATTCGACATTTTAAACAAATTAAAAACCTAGATGTAGTAGTTGATGGAAGGCTTAATCCATCGGCATGGTGTGATTTATACAGGGCCGGCCCAATAGCATCCTGGCCCAATGCCAGGGCTTTGGGCCTCCGTTTGGTAAAGGGCCTCCATTTTTATAACCGGTTTCCACAATTCCACTTCATGTCTTCATCTTCTTCCAAAAAGGCAAAAAAACCATCGATCTTTCATCTTCTGATCTTCATTCATTGCCACAACCATGACGTTTCCACTTCATCTTCATTCATTGCTCAGCCGCTCAGAAAATGGAGACCATCGAGGCATCGATCTTCACGCTGCTACTGCTTTCCGGCTTTCCCCATCGAGACCATCGAGGCATCGATCTTCCACTTCATCTTCATTCATTTCCCCCTTTCTGCGATTCCTACAATCCTACTGCGATTTCCCCATCAGAGGCATCGATTTCCCCCTTTCTGCGATTCCTACTGCGATTTCGAGAGCAGGGCCAGCCGGCCAGGTTCCCCTTCTGCCCGTAGGGTTTCGAGAGCAGGGCAGTGCCCGAGGCCCCGAGTTTCAGCCTGATCAGGTTAGTTTTCTACTTCTGCCTGTCGGGTTTCGAGTTTCAGGTTTCAAATCAATTCGAGAACAATCACAGGTAACAGGTCCCGTTCATCACTCATCAGGTTAGTTTTCTACTTCTTTTTGTTTCTTATTGATTGGTTCATTGGTTGTATAGATCTGGTTCATTGGCTGCTTAGAATTGATTTGAAATTAGAATCTGGTTGCTTAGAATCTGGTTGCTTAGAATTGGCTGCTTAGAATCTGGTTCATTGATTGCTTAGAAATTAGAATCTAGTTTATTGGTTAGGGAGATGAACTGACAACCAAGCCTTACAGTAGCGGTCAATGGACTTAGGGAGATGAACCAACACACCGCAATTCGCGTCCGACGTCAAACGCCAATTAATTCTTTTCCACTTTGCCGATGCAAGGATGCCCTAGTATTAGAAGTTACAAGTAAGTGCAACAATGCCCATTGAACTCTTTGATTAGTTGTTCTGCTCTTAAATAGTTATATATTGATTACTGATTCTAAGTGTAAGATTCTTTAGTTTGTGAATTCTGATTTGAAGTTTGCACTTTGTCAATATGGATTACCTATTGGAGTGTCATATGGGATGCACATCCGCACTGGTGCATTGCAATTTTACTTTCTAAACTTATTGATATAAATTTGTGATCTATGATGCTTGCCAAAGATTTTGTATATTTTAACATTTCAGTGTTGATTAGTTGTTATAATCAATTTGATTTCTAGTTATTAATTGTTTCTATGGATTTGAAATCATTTATGTCTTCTGTTGAATAGTTTCTATGGATTTGAATTTAGATACACTCTGTATGCCCCAAGTTTACATTATAACTCTTTCATCTTTTCCCCTTGATTAACTGTTGAAAATATAATGACTTTTTTAGCCAAAAGCAGCTTTTTTAAGTTTGTTCAAGTACCACTTGAATATCCTCTAAACCGTTGCCCTGAAGTATTATATATGATGTTATTTTGGATGGCATTGTTAAAGTAGTGTTTTGACATCGTTGGTGGTTTATGTTTTTACTTCTTTGTTATATAGTTTTTTATTTTGGAAAGATCAGAACACTATATGTAATTTTCTTTATAAAACTAAAAGGTTAAACAAATTGTTATAAGAAATTGTAATTGATGTATGCAAATCAACTTATTTTTATGGTTTTTAGAGTTTATTGACTATAATTTTGGATTGAAAGCAAAAAAAATGGTTTTTGATGTAAAGGGCCTCGATTTTAGTTTTCGCTTTGGGCCCCCAAAAAGCTTGAGCCGGTCCTGGATTTATATTAGTTTTCCGATCAAGTTTGTGTGGTTTGGTGAGCCTGCTGGATAAACGAATGGCAAGGCGTGAGACAATACAAGGGTAAACTTGTAAAATTTATCATCGGATATAAATATGAGCGAAAAAATTTATCTATCAGTGGCTAACATCAAAGGGTTTGTAGCCTAACAGTATTAATATGTACAGAAATTCCTTTGAGGTTGAGAGTAAAGTCCCATAGTGAAAAAATAGGTAAATTTAGCGGTAAGAGTGTCAAGTTAGCTGTTTAATAAAATGAGTATGTGACGGGTGAGTGATAGATCTATTCTATAAATCATCACGGGTTAACCAGACCTACAAACTTGTTAACCACTTTGCTTGCTTTATCCGTGGATTTGCCTACATGTATGTCTATTCTCTAGTAATGTTAGAAATGTATTATATATATTATAGTTTATAGTCGAATAACTAAAGAGAGAAATCACATATAAATCTTGAGTAGCAAAATTGCATGAGGATCAAGGAATTGAAAAATATCTTCAATAATCATGACTTTTGAACTTTTTCAAGTTTTAAACAATTAGGTCTTAGTTTAGATTTGTTATTCATTATGTTGGATGAGTCTTAAAATAACTGGTAAGATTATTGTTTTATGACATTGGGATCATTAGTTCTAGTCGTGAAAAACAGACTCTTGCACAAAAGTGCAGGATAAGACTGCTTACATCATATCGCTTCGCAATCCAGCCTCTCCCCCACCCCTGCTCAAAACGGGATCTAAGTCAGATACAAGGTAGGTACGCCCTTTATTCATTGTGTTGAGCATGTTTTTATACAATCTGTGGATATATAGTTTTTCTAATACGAATGTTTTGTTTCAACGTTTTGACAATAAATTGTTTTCGTTATTTCATAAATATCTTGAAGTTTAACATCCACGTGTTTTCCCTAACCGTGTGATATCTATAAGCAATGTTTCTAGAATTAAACCAGATAGCGGATCAGATTTAATTACTGGTTAATTGGCTGGACCGCTCGGATAGATCAGGCCAAATTAAAAAATTCAATCGTATGATGTTATAAATAATAAAAAATATTAAAGCTTTTTTATATAGCCTAACTGAAACTAAATGGGAAATTTATATGTTCTTACATGAATTTGTAATATTAACAAAATACGATAACTTAATACGTATCATGTAATACTAAATAACTAATTAGAAAACAAGGTTTTGAAGGGGGAAAATATAAAGATTTTGAAATCCAATCCGACCGGTTTAAATGAAAAAGTCTAAATTGAATTCCGAACTAGTTTTATGACCGATCAGTCTAGTCCGGTTCTAAAAACACTACCCATAAGAGATAAAGTACAAATGTAAAAAAAATTTCACCATATACCTTCATGCAAGAAAAAAACATCGATACAGACGGTAGGTGAATGTATTCATGCCCCGACTGCCCAACGCGTGCACTCGGGGCCAATCCTGAGGATTTTATTACTCTGAACGAGCCGGAAAAAAAGACTTAGCGACTTAAATTATATAAGCTAATTTTTTTAAATGAAAACCAACGTTTTATAAATAAACATAACAAAATCATATTATTAGAATGGTGTATCATAATAGCTAATCGATAACTCGTGAAACTCTTATAGCATTCTTGATAGCGAACTGATTTATCACAACTTCGTAGTTTATGCTCATTAATATTTTGCTCTCAGTAGCTATCATCGTTAATCTACTAATCCATGTTGGCCACCTTTTTTTCAGGGCTTTTTGGGAAAGGCATTTTAATTGGTTAATAAAATAGGCTACAACTAATAAGTTTATTTAATGAAAATGGGTTAAAAGAATTGCATTTTAATTAAACTTTTTGATAGTATTAACTAAGCGATAACTACTTTTTCTTAAAAATACGTATATAATATATAAAAACTAAGATTTGGGCCCCTTGAGTGAATGAGCTCTAGACGGAGATCCATCCCGCCCCTCCTCGGGGTCGCTTCTGCATGCAATTGACGTCTCTAGATTAACCAAGCTAGTTCAAGGTCCGTATTAGGTATGTTAAGTCTTCATTTATTTAATAGTATTACTTTATTTTGGGATCCTCTAAATTACTATTAACTAGTTTGAACTTGACTGGTTTTGTGGTATTTAAAGATTTTCTACTTCAAAATTATTGAAGCATTATACTCACATCAAAATCGCACCAATACTTCCATTCAATATTCTTATATTTTGATCTACTTTTGACCCACATAAAGAACACCTCTTTAATTTCTTTCACTAATCTTAAGACACCTTTAACTTTTCCATCAAACGGTTTGTTGTTACTTTGAACCCAAGTGCACCACAATGTTACCAAATATAATCTCCACATGGTCTTCTTCCATTTTGACTTTTTGAGTCATATAGTCAAGGTTTTACCATGTCTTGCATGCATTAATTATGTTGGTTGAGGTATTGTTGACTTACGTGTCGTAGCATTTGTAACATCAATTATGGTTGGTGATGGTAATTGGTATATGGATTTAAGAAATTTGTGATAATTTAATAATAAATACTTATTTAACACTCGTTACCTTTTATAAATAGTATTTTTAGTTTGGGTTGATGATGTCGACATCGATGTTGGGTAAAAATTTAATATTTCAATCTCAAGGTAAAGATATGATAATGAAATTACATTAGAAGGCTCCTATTATCTTTTCATTCTAACTGCTTATATATTTGTAGGATTTAATACAAGGTGAACATGATACATTGTGTATAGGCCTGTAAATGAACCGAACGTTCATGAACTGTTCATGAACTGTTCGGCGGGAAGTTTGTTTATGTTCGTTTATTTAGGAAATGAACGAACATGAACATATAAATTCGTGTTCGTTTAATTAAACGAACAAACATGAACACATGCTTTGTTCGTTCATTTACGTTCATGAACGTTCGTTTATGTTCGTTCATTTACGTTCGTTTATGTTTGTTTATTTATGTTCGTTTATTTATATATATTAATATTAATAAAAGGGTATTATGTGTTAACATTTGAAACATAAGTGTATTAAGTTATACAAGAAACCTATAAGTTTAGTAAGATTTTAATTTCCACTAATACCCCTAAAAATTCCAAAATGATCATTTAAGGTTTTTTTTTGTTCAGTTTTGTTTGTTTATTATGGTTCATTTATGTTCGTTTATTATTGTTCATTTGTGTTCGTTTATGTTCGGGAACTGTTCATTTAGCTTCTTAACGAACAAACATGAACGAACACGAACATTTTTATTTTCTTAATGAACAAACATGAACAAAAAAACGTGTTCGATAATGTGTTCGTGTTCGTGTTCGTGTTCGGTAAAAGTTAAATGAACGAACACGAACATGCTGATGTTCGTGTTCGTTCGGTTCATTTACAGGCCTAATTGTGTATGCAAATTTCATTATTTAGGTGACTCTAATGAAAATTGTTATTTTTTTGTTATGTCTATATACGTTTTGTTGTCATAGCAAAATGTTATATTATGATTTGTATATTGTTTATGGGTTAATACACGAGTTCTAACCTATTGTACATGACTTCGGCCTCTTAGGGTTTCTTGATGCTAATACATATTATTATACGGTATGTACTAGTTTATTAATTTATATATAATAACTAACATAATTCTTTTGTTTGGCCCCAACAAAATTTTTCATTCTGAAAATGAACGTTTGACCTTCAATATTAGGAGTGTAACAACGACTTATCCCAAGGAACAAGTCTTTTGAAACACTTGGTTCCCCGAGTAAGAAATAATTTTGACAAATCATTTTGACTACACAAATTACACACAAGAAAACTCTCGTATGAGGCGTAAAATACTAAGAACATTGACAGACACTTAAAATTAAAGAATGTTTTTGACTCGTTTTCATGTAAAACGTATTTAAAACCGAAGTCTTCATTATTTTTATCATATAATAATACGAGACATGAAGTGACATGTATGAATACTGAAAAATACGCACGAGGAACTTAACCTTTACTTCAGCTCGTCTTGTAAAATAAGAAGTCTTCAGTGTTTATGAATTATGATCTCCGCTATAACACACAAAATTGATTTAGTTATTATAAAAATAGTATTATTATTTAATTAAAAGATATGAATCTTATAATCCATTAAACAGTACGTACTACTATAATAAATTAATTCATAAGCTCTAATTATCTTTACTAATAAAAACCAAAGTCGGTGACCGATAACGTGAATATGCCACACGGCTTAATACATATAGTGTAGTTATTTTTACGATTTAAAATTAAAAGTAAAGACTAGCTTAACTTGGTGTAAAACAGGCACATACTTGGATCCTCCAAATTTGGGTTCGAATCTAGATAAGGCCCCTCTTTTTTCCGCCTCTTTTTAACATCTAAAATCTATACTAATAAATGATTACATGTGGTGACACATGTAATCATCATTTCACGTCACAAAAACTTTCTCCTCTAAATTTCTTTTAATAAATTTTCCACAAATCATGTTATATTTCTTACTTAAATTTTTTATTTTATTTTAACTTTTTTTGAACTACAAGCGTGAAGTTTTTATTTTTTAACTATCTCAATCAACACCAACCATTTTAGGGATTTTGAATCTATTATATCAATCATTACAAACTTTATTTAACCTTTTAAACCTTATGATCACAAATCCTTATTTTTATATAATCGATTTAAAATAAAAATGATGGAGTTTAAATATTTTTGTTTACATATTTGATTTATATATTTATAAGTTTTAACCCGTGTAATACACGGGCTAATAACCTAGTTAATTCATATTATTTTAAATATAAATAAATGAATAATATCTTTATAATAACTATAAAACGGTTAAATGAAAATAATTATTGAATTTCTTCCTCGTTTAAATGCCCATACTTTAAACATTTCTTTTCTTATATAAGTTAGGATGTTATCAATGCTTTTTTCAATGTTTCTTTTTTTAAGAAACCCAAGAATTATTTTATCGGTTCTAATTTTATCATTTAAAGCCACAATGCATTGATTTACGTCACCTTTTATGTTTCGAAATGAATTTTTGAACGCTTGTCTTTATTATATAAAGCCACAATGCATTTACGTCAAGGTTTCGTTTTGTTAATCCTAAGTTTCGAGTGGTATCAATGCCCTAGCTGTAACACGTGAGGAATCGACTTACTTGTTGATAAACGGTGGAACGTAAGGTTTTTGCATATTTTAATATTAGCGCCTAAACGCATATATGGTTACTGTCTAAATATCAAATATAAATACTTTTCTGTATAACACATATATAAATCACTTTTATTGTTGTTAAAAGATAATAATCACCTTAATTTAAGAGTTGCATTTGATTGAAGTTGGTGTTGTTCTCCTAAAGTCGAACACTAAAATGGACCCACTGGCTCCAAACCACCCTCACCTAATTTCATTTCTAGTTAAACTTTGCTTAGAAACGAGACGCATGGGTATGACATTCGTCACATAAGTTTAGACGTGAGAATATTAATTACGATAAAAAACCAGAAGTTGGTAAAAGGGTAGATTTAGTGGTTGTTGGTCGTTTATATATCTTGTAACTTACCGTTTAGAAATATATATCTTGTAATTTATTATTAAATATATTTATAGTAAGGTATTTCTCATCTATCCACAAATCGATGTTTAAATCATTCAAGTTATAGATATAGGTTGTTAATAGGACTAGATTGTGAGTTGTTTCAAAAAAAATTAAATATCTTTATATTCATAAACCTTGGCTTGTCACTAGAAGAAAAAAGGCCTATAGTGTCCAAAAGTTTAGCTTTGTCTCGATGACAAGTCATCGCGATAGGGTATGTGGACCTATGACGATGACATTTCGTTGCTATAAGTTTTGTGATTATAGAGTAATAGCTATAGGTCTTCTATGTCGTCGGGATAGGCGTCGTAGTCATAGATAAGCGTATAGCAATACTGTCTCGTCGCTAGATAGGTGACAAATACATTTTCAACTAAAATCTGTTTAAGTAAATTAGTTTCTAGGTGGCAAGCAAGTTTTATTTAAAGAAAACAACTTAATTAAACTAAACCCTATAACAACAATATGTCGTGATCCTATAGTCTATGTTTCCCTGGCTCAGTCCTACACGGCTCAATACACCGGTTATTGTATTTTAGGGCAAGTCCTATAACGACAACATGTAAATTAACGCTCAAATGCATGGATCCTAACCCATTTTAATTGTAAACATATCAATATATCATAAATGATATCTATTAAAAAAACAGTCCCAATTATAAGTCATTATAAGATTTATCTATATGAGATAAATCTCGAAGGCGTTTATTATTAAACGGTTATCCTAAATAAATATACATGTATACACATGCATAAATACATACATGTATACCAATAAACCAAAATGTCTATAAGCCACATAACATATTTTTATATTATACACTTAGGCTCTATCGTATACACATGCATAAATACATACATGTATATCAATAAACCAAAATGTCTATAAGCTACATAACATATTTTTATATTATACACTTAGGCTCTATCTAGGATTTGAACACGAGTCGTTAGTAGATAAAAGTTAACTATTTAGTGATACATGAAATACTAGTGATTATTTATATACTTTCCGAATTATAAACAATTTTTTTAATAAGTTAAAAACATGCTTCTTTTTATTTAAAAACATAACTTTGTTAAAAACAAAATTTGTGAAAAATGAAGTTTTTTAATACGAAAAACTTTCAAAAATGATATTGTTTAGAAAATTATATATTTTTTTAATTTAGAGTGTTTAAAAAAGATTTTAAAGCAAAAGTTTTTAAAAATGAAAGTTTGAAAGTGTTGTTACTGTTTTATTAATCAAAATACTTTGTTAGATGTAATTTTTCAACCATACTTTTTTCTCAAAAAATATTTTATAATTTTTAAATATTATTAGTAACTATTAGTTTATTATTTTTATTTAACTCGTGAGTACATGAGTTTCTATATTAGTATACACATATATAAATGACAAATGTATATATGTACACACATTCATAAACGTATACATTAATAAAAGTACAAAATAAAAGTACAAAAGTCGGTATAAGCACCTTATCAATGAATCACATATATGAAATTAATCTCACTTACTCAAACATCACAACTTTCTAATCTGTAACAAAATAAAATAAAATCATTAATTTCAAATTAAGGCATTTACATAGCAAGTGAAAAAAAGGTAAAAAAAATGATTACATCAGGGGGCTCCGTCATCCCTCTTCTTTCATCGATGGTGTTAAATTTTAGTGCGATAGTGTAATTTTTGATCCGGTAGTGTAAATTTTTATATAAATATCGAGTTGCCCCCACCTCCCCCCTAAAGAATATTAATTTCGCCCGCCGTCCCCCTTACGATAATGTTTAAACTCCGCCACTGTGACTATGACGACGATATGGTAGGCACATATTTTCAAAACACCTCTCTTTTTTTACCACTTTCACACTCTCTATGACAACGACATGGTGGCACGGTTTTTAAATGGTCCAAAAGCATCGCCACAAGCCTAAATATACTAACAACATAGTCATGGTCACCAAAGTGTTTTTTTCTTGTAGTGTATTATGATGAAGCTAATAATTTGACTTGTGACAGAATTGAGGAAGGTTTATTATTTTATAGAGCTTTTTTTTATTAAAATCATAAATATTTTATCTAAACACTATTTGGCAATTTATGATGTAGATAAGGAGCGGTCTATAAATAACATTAAAAAATATATTGTATCTTAATAACTTTATAGTATAATAACTAAATTAATGAACTTTTTACCTTTACCAAATAGAAAAGGAGCATGTAACCATAGGAAGGTTATATGCAACAAATAATAGAGAAGAAAAAACCAGTTATTAATGTTTAGTTATATGCGAAAAAGAATAGAAAGAAACAACCATTTATTTATGTTTAAGGGAAAAGTTTGAGTGCTTAAAGTGTTAAGTTTTTTGCCTAGGCCTTAAAGCTACAAAATGGTTTTTATCATTAGCACTTGTTCGTTTTGGTGACAAAGTTTCTTCATTTGTCATGAAATTGGATATAATTCGATCTTCAAATTGTTTGACAGGCCATTTGTTTATGAATTATGAACAACATAAGAATAATATTAGGACTAATCTCACAATTTGGCCTGTCCTTTGTCCATTTTTCCATCTAATCGAGAAACATGGCTTCCAAATCCGTCCATGAATGAAAGTAAGCGATAAGTAAATCATTTTGCCAATTATTGACTTCGACGTAAGAGTAAATATCAAAGATATAAGGTGATAAAATGAGAGGAAATAAGAAGTTATAGTAGATGAAGAAAGCGTATAATAAATAAGAAGTGATTACGAGAGTCATCAACATCTGTTCTGATGATAATAATATGTTTTTTCATACCATTCTCTGCTAATGTCACTAACATAAAACACAAAGAATAATTTAATAATAATTCTTTTTTATAAGAGTTGTTTTTACTTCTGAAATCATCTATCAATTTACACTTGTACAGATCTAAACTCTCATCATTTTTCTAAAGAACATTCACTAATATCAGGCCACGGACACTTAATAGTCATTTATAATGTAAAACTCTTTCGATTGAATAAATGTTACAATAGTTGTAACTTGTAAGATGTAACATCTTTTCTTCTTAAGCGTGTTCTTCCCCTGATTTCAATATTTAAGTTACCGTTTAATTAAAAAACAAGTTTTACTATATATTAAAACTAGATTAGTTCCCGTGTATTACACGGAATGAATAAATAAAATATTAAATAATTATTAATCAAATTTACACATTATAAAATCATGTTTGAAGATAAAATATGATTATAATTACGTATAAATAGCTACTTCAAGTAAATAAACAATAATATATTTTCTTTAACTTTGTTTTATAAATTTTTTTAAATATTTTATTTTAAGAAAAATGATTTTTTAAAGAAAAAGTTCATTGTATTATGTATTTTATAAAATTTTTATTTTTAAAAAAGTGTGTTTTAATTCAAAAATAGGTTTTTTATTTATTAAATTATATATTTTTTAATTTAAAAATAGTATGAGTAAAATTATTAGTATTCAATATTATTATTAATAATATAGAGAAATGAGAAAATTAATATGATAAGGCTTACAATTGTTTCATGTTTATTTTAGTTTTTTTATGGATAGATATATAGGCTAAAATCCCATTGATTAAATGGATTATAATTAGTAATAAACACGAAGAGTTAGATTAGAATATTTTAATATTAACTATAATTAAAATTATATATACGTAATAGTTTAAGAAATAAAATAACTATACTATTTTTAACTCTCTTATCTCAATAGTTTCATTTTTAGATATTTGTTTAAGATTTTTTATTAAAAAAATATTTTTTATCAAAATCTTGTTTTTTAATAGTATGATTTATAATTATTTTGGTCGTTTTAATAAGACTGTTTTTAAAAGATTTCACCTTTATAATTTTTTTGAAACAAAACCACTTAAAATATTTTGCTTAAAAATGTTTATTGTTTTAGAAAATTTTATATTATATAATTTTTTGTTTTTTATTATTTAGATTTTAATTAAAAGATGTGATTTTTAACTTCCTTCATAAAATATATTTTTTTAAAAATATAGTTTGATTTTATAAAATCTAGATAAGAGAGAGAAATATAGCAATTAATAAAATTAATTTTTAGTAAGAGAGAGAAACTTGTATTAGTATTTAAATTACTATAATACCCTTTTGGAAGGAAATTCAAAGTGTGAATGTATAGAAATTTGACAATTGGCAAAAAAGTTGGTTAAAAACATGACAAGTGGTAAAAAAATGGGTTAAAAACATGACAAGTGGCAAAAAATCTTATTTTATTAGATACTATAAACTATAAGTGTTGGCATTAAATTAAGATAATAACATGATAGCAACATTGCTAATCCAATTTATTGTTAATTACAAAGACGTATCATTCTAATACAGAAATCTTTCGCTAAATAAAAACAGTAGAAATTTGACAAGACATTTAAACAACTTATTGCAATTTGCATAAAATTCTCAAATTCATATAATAAATGTTGTATCAACCAATTAGCAAGAATTGGCATATATTCTAACTTCATTATCAATTATGACAAAGTTTTAAACTATATATATTTTTGTCATTATAGTTGTGGAATAATTTATTTATTTATTTATATTTCTTTCATCTTATCTCAAAAGAAAAGTGGGAAGCTTCTAGAGTAATCAAACACTTGGCTTGTATGACTAGTGGTGGCTTTTATGACTTGTGGAAGACCCACACACTCATTCAATACGTGAAGATTGTCCTATTTTCTAACCAGTAACTTACGCACTATTGTTATTGACTATGAAAGATATGTCCAAGGAAAAATAAAACTTAACGTGTACGGACAAAATTTTAAATCATTTTTAGCTTTTATTATTCTTATTATTAATTTTAAAATTAGTATATTTTAATTACTATAGCTTTACAACCATCTAAAACTCACCAATAATCATTAGCTCAACCGGTTAACGTAAGATACACATGACATGTAAATATGAGAAGATCATGAGTTTAAGTCTCACTCTGAGCAAAATACTCAGATTTGAGCCAGTGAGTTTTCTTAACAATAGATTTCCTCCTAAGGGGGTTGGAGGTGCGGTCTCTGCTGAAAAACGGATAGGTAAGCCCGATTAATATGACACATATTCTCCAAAGTACTGTCGCATATTTACCGTTAAAAAAACACATCTAAAACTCATTAAGCATGGATATTAATTTCTTAGATTTTAGCCACCAAAATACCCTCTAAAATTTGAAAGACCGATTGGCTAATGGTTTTGCTAAAGATACTCTCACCTATTCGTTTTATTTGTTGGAATGGCTTCTTTAAGTTTTCATATTAATAAAATTACATATTTTTTTATACCATAAAATTAATTGATTCAACTAATTTAATATTTCCAGAGAGAGGACACAGATAAAATTAAGATTTGTTGCAAATACTTGTTTAAATTATCACATCAATAAATTTTCATTGTTTACACATAGGAAAAAAAGTAACTAGTATTAGGTCCCCTGTGTTGTGACGGGGGGCGTAAAACCATACCAAGTAACACCAATATCACATTTCCGTTAACGACAGCCAACACTGAAAAGACTCGCATTAAATACTTATTAGTTAAAAAAGAAAAATGAATGGAAAGTAGATATAAAAACAATGAACCACGTACGTGAAACTTAAAAACAGTGAAAGCCATAGTCGATCTAGGACTCGCATGTTGCAATAGGGTCATTAAACGGAAAAAATTAGCCTAATAACGCTGAAGCACACCCGCATGTTACACCATGTGAACTCTCAAAATATAGACTAAGATGTAAATCAAAAAAATTATAAAAGATGAAAAGTCTAAGATTAAAGTTGAAAATAAAAAGTTATAAAGATTAAATTATAAAAGATATAAAAATATTAGGTTTATAACAGAAAAAATTAAACAAAAAACAAAAGATATGTAAAACATTTGATGCACTTAACAAAACAACCTTAAGTTAGTAATTCGCATATATTAAATTCAACTCATTTAACATCTGAAGAAAGGAGACACAGAGAAAATTAAAAAGATGAGTATATATATATAGCCTAGCTCTCATGTTGAATAATCATGTCCTTAAATTTCAATACACTATTATACCTGCTTGAATCATGCAAGTATCATTATCTCTTTTGTCCTTTTAGTGTAAAACAAAAAACATATAACTAACAAGTTGAAAAATGTGCAATAAGTATGGATTGAGGAGTAACAAGTTAATGAAACCTAAAATACAGAGTTTTTTTTTATTATTTTTTTCTGTACGAAGTGTATACAATTATTACATTAAAAAAGTTTGAATAAAATCATCATACAAAACTAGTGATGAACTTATCACACAACAGTTAAATTATCACATAAAAATGTATTCTTACATGTTAATTTCATACAAGTGTAATTATCATTACGTGTTATAACTCACATTTGCGTAATAACTTTACCGTCTCACACTCTTAGCATGCAATATCATTTTTTATCATAAACTTTTTTTTTTCCTAATCTTTTTGACATTATTTTTTTTTAAGGTTAACTTTCATTATCTACGAGAAGCATCTTTTGATCATCTTTTGATCAAAAGGTTAACTTTTTTTTAAGGTTAACTTTCATTGTCAAAAAAGGTTAACTTTTTGACATTATCTACAGACGGCATGATTGCACTCAACAAAACGTTTTTTGTTTCGTCTTGAACTTGTAAAATATTCACTAAAAAAACCTACACTGCCGAAAGTACTATTATCTTATGATCCTGTTAAAAATGTCAATTTTTTTAGCATTTTACCACTTTACAACAAAGCTTAAATACAATAACAATAATAATAATAATAACATAATAAATAATAATAATAAACAAAAACGGCAATTACAAATTTCATACTCTATATATACCATCATCTTTTGGGGCTAAAAAAAACCTGCATTTCTTCTTCTTCCTCACAAAAACACTCAAATCGTCATGAAACCCTATCAAATCGACACAATAATCCCCAAATTATCCACCATCATCACTCTAATTCTCACCCACAAAACCATCATCATCGCCACCACCATCGCCACCGTGATCGCCGCCCACCTCCTCCGTCGCATGCTCAAAACCCTCCACGTCCGGCGACAATTCCCCACCTTCACCGCCACAGAACCCTCGTTCTGCGCCGTGTGCCTCCACGGCGGCGACGGCGGCCGCCGCTACCGCCGGCTGCCGCAATGCCGCCACTGCTTTCACGTCGATTGCATCGACACGTGGCTGCAGGTGCGATCCACGTGCCCTTTGTGTCGATTTGAGATCCCTGTTCATCTTCTTCCTCGTAAGCAGCAGAAAGAACCTGGGTTTGTGTATTTGTTTGTTTATTTTGCGATGAAAGCTCTTCGGAAGAGGATTCGATCGAATTTTAGTAAGATGATGATCTTTGATGGAGATGAATTGTAGATTTGTTGTTTCTGATTTTGGGTTTTTACCCCAATTTGTAGATTGAAGATGATGACTTTTGACAATTTTGTTCTTGAATCTTGATTCTTGTGGTGTTTGAGGTTAATTGAAGTAAGTTTTTAACTTTTTCTTTGACGATTGAGAAACCTGTTGTTAATCATTTCTTTCATACACAAAGTTTCATCCTTAAACTGTGTTTAAATGGGGTAAACTGGTGTACATCATGTTATGAAATATTGAAACAATTTTTTTTTTATATAAGTGTTGACAAAAACTTGATTTTTTTAAAGATTTTTCCAATTGCATGATTGGTTATTGTAAATCTTAGGGAGCCATTGGTTGGAAAGAATGGAATGAAATGAAATAGAATTGAGAAACTAGTATAATTTTCAATTAAAATTATGTTTGAATGGGTAATGAAACGTGACCTCAAATTCCCTTGGTTGTGGGATTTTAAATTCCCTCTCTAGGTGGAAGGATTTTGAAATCCCACAACCAAGGGAATTTGAGGTGAAACATTCCCTTGGGTTTTACATTTCATTACCCACTTAAATATAATTTTACTTAAAAATTATACTAGTTTCTCAATTTTATTCCATTCCATTTCATTCTTTCCAACCAAACGCTCTCTTACAGAATTTTGAAGTTATAAACATGTTCTCATCATTTTAGTCATCAAATAATATGTAAACATCATTTTAGTCATCAAGTAATCATGTAATTGAACATGCAACTTTCTAATCAGATATCTATGTAAAGATTTTTAACACACAAGCATATCTAGTAAAATTTTACTCGGATAGAAAACTAGACCCTCAGCGCAAAATTGGCGATAAACACAAAGCATGCAACATTTAGAAAAAACACATAACGTATAGTATCAAATTAGTAGCATTAGAAGACAAATAAAGACAGTTAAATTTAGGATGACAAAAGCAAATATAGAATGAAAATTCTTAAGGTAAGATAAATAAACTACATATGAGTAAAAATACGGGTGCTAACTGAAAACCAACTAGGAAAAAAGATATATTGACGGTTTGACTTCTGAAAAATAGTCAACGGTTGACTTTGGCCATAAAATTCCTTTATAGTCTTTAAAAGTAGATATAAAACATAACTTTCATGTTGTTAGAACATTTTGGTCTTTTTATAGATCAATTAACTCAAAGGTATGCATAACTTTACTCAAAGATTTACTGTTTGTGAAACAGAGCATACGTTTTTGACTTCAACCGATAAAACCGATGATTACTTTTAATTAAAACTGTCGAAAGATACGTCGAATAGGCATATTTTTCATGGTTGTATTTGTTTGTAGCTATCTCCAAATTTGTAATTGCTCTTTGAAGATGATGTGATATAACTTTTGTAAAGATTCTTTCCGAGTCAGGTTTATTTAAGCATTTAAATCCTATCTTGTCTTTTTATTATATAATCATATATCATACACAGTTTATACGTGTTAGGTATGCTACACATTTTTGTGGAGATTTTTTTCATTGTATGATAACTATATTATTCATTAAAGATTCATAAAAGTACGATAATGATAATCACAAATGAAACCTAATATAATCATTCTAATATAATCATAACATTTGGTTATGGTAAGATTTATTAAATTAAAATTTTATCTACGTGACAAACGCTAATAAATATATTTTATCTAACCAATAAATAATATATTATATGATACATATTGCTAAGAAGATGATCGTTATCCAAAACTATGATCTTAAATTTCGACGGGTTAGGTTTATAATTCTGTGGTTCCCAAGTGATACATAAAAAGATTTTTGTGGTTAGCACATGAAAAACATTTGTCATGCCGCATTAAATTCTACCAAACCTATATAAAGTCATTATTTTCCTTTTTGAAGTGTTACTTTCATTTGTTCCTCAATTCCTTTCGAATTAATCTAGGACCGGTGTCTATTCTGGAATTAATTTCCTTTTTTCTTTCTTTTTAAAATAACATTTTAACTTTTAAAATCACTTGTATGAATTTAAACTCACTATCACATTGATTTCAATTTTATTTCAAATTTTGATCTTTTAGAACACTTCATATATCAGTGAGACTTCAGGTTGTGAAACCATCTAAAAAAACACAAACATATCATAGTCAACCTAATTATCGTTTCAATTTGCCAGCCAAATCTTATATCATTTATGAATTTGGTAGCTCTTAAGTTTTTAAAGCATTAGCAACAATCTCCGTCACAAACTGCACAAACAACTTCTCTCTTCAAGTACTTTTCTCTCGTCCCCTCTTACAGAAACGGCTTCTCTTCTCCACCCGACGGTTGGTGGCTTAGAAACCATAAGAGATGGTTTTATCATTGTCTATACTTTTATTTATTATGATTTAAAATAGTTGAGTTATTTGTGGTTGTTCATCGTCTTGATAAAAGTAGTTAACCTTCTAGAACAATGAACACTTGGCTTTCAAGACGTGAACAAAAGCAGTGATTTTCTTTTTTTCCAACCTAACACTTGCTCACCATTGACTTAGAAAAGAAATGTCTACGTAACCCAAACTTACTCCTTTTGAAAAAACAACTAAAGATGCTTTAATGATTGAAATCGACAAGTGTCGCTCTTCTTGATATGTCAATACACTATTTTTCAAGGGTTTTTTGATCTACTCTTAAATCCATCTATTTTGTCTATCGTAAGATTTGAGCCATCGATCTTAAAATTAGAAAACACCTGTTGTTACACCCACAGAGGACGTCAAGCAAAATGAATGTTAGAGTATTCATACTAGTTTTCACATCCTTATCCACATATTTACATTAAAAACACTATTTTCTCTCTCTCTCTCTCTTCTCTCTCTCTCTTTTAATTAATTAATAATTTTTATATTTTCTCTCTACTTCACTCACAATCACTTTCAAAAATCTTAAAGAATTTTATGTGGGTTGTATCATTTTTCCCTAAATATAGAGAAACACAGTACAACCACCATAATTTCACTCACAACCACTCACAACCATCCCGTATAATATAGGGTACACACTCACATAAAAATAGGAAACGTACTGTGAATGCTCGTATATCAATACAAGTGATTATCCATGGATTAATACTTAAAATGTATTGGTGTAATATTACTTTTGTTACAAAATTATGCCTACTTTAGAGGTAATAGTTTCTTCTTGTATATATAATATTTGATTGTAGAGTAGATTATATTTGTTGAATAGGTGTCATATAGAATAAAAGTTTTAGTTATGAATAAGAAGGCATAAATTGGTCGAATGAGTTAACCTACTCAATATTTGTACAGAACATATTTAAATGGCTATGCTTCTTTTAATGTTAACCTTATAAAGTGGGTACAAGTGGTTACGAAATTTGGGTGGTATATAATTGTTCGTTTTTAGAACAATCAGTGACACACACACATACGTGTATGTATATATTATATATATAGATAGGGATTGTTTTTGTAGTGTGCTTTAGTTTTCGTGTTTTTTCCTAGGTCGGTTAGATAATTAACACTATTATTTTTTCTGTTAAATTCTTTATAAAAAAAAAACTAAAATAACCCTATGAATTAAAAAATAAAAAAAAATCTTATAAAGTGGGTACAAGTGGTCTTGGAGTTTGGTGAACTTGAGTTTCTAGGATGACGGTGACGGAGATGAGAGACGACGAGGGCATGAATGACCTAGCTAGTGATAGCAACATGGGGTTTTGAGTGGTAATTTGTGGATACAAAGATTTTAGCAGTGGTGGTGTTTTCAGATGATGGTGTGGCAAGGATGTGGCGGTGGAGGCGGTTTCAAGCGATGGTGTGGCAAAGATGTGGCGGCAGTGGTGTTTTCAGGTGGTGGTGTGGTGGTAGATGTGGTGGGCAGTAGATGGTGGTGGGTAATGGTGGGCTAGGTAGCCGCCTTAAAAACATAGGCGAAGAATAAATGATTGTATAAATTAGGGTTTAATTGTTGTTGGACAAGTCTGATGACTAGGAAAGTAAGATATTTAACGGTTTTAGGATATTGCACTCAAAAGAAGACAAAAATAAAAGTTATGGGGCAAAGAGATGTTTTAAATTATCAAGGATTTAAGTAGTTAAAATTTGTAAATCTTAGTTATGAAAATAGTAATTTACTCTTATCATTTATAGTGTAAGGGTTAATACAACACTCACAGTTTTTAAGTATCGGTTTTGAAAATTATGTAATTGAAAAATATGTAACACTTTGTGTGTGTGATTGTGTATATGTATATATATACGTGGAAGTGAACACAATGAAGTCTACTAGCTATGCTTTGGATTAAAATTACGCCACACTTTAGTTTGACCTTAGATTGTAACATTGACTTGCAATAGACTATTGACTTATAGTTTACAGAAAAAACTTCATAAAATAGTAACAAATTTAAAATTTCATAAAATATGTTGTTGAAGTTTTATACTTTGTATATTGTTAAAGTTTAATACTAAATTCATCATCGTTAGTGTTCACCATTTAAGTTTTGTTGAAATCCAAAGTCATACTCAAGATCTCAACTTTTAAATTTCTCAAAAGTCAATATTCTTACCGGCATTTGATAAATTAAAGAAGTAAATTGGGCGGAAATATATTACTTTTCTAGAACATGTATGAGGCATATCACTTGTGCAATTCTTTAGTAAGCATTATTCTTAACAACTTCAATGGGTAATCATCTGGAATCTCTAATAACCTTTCGATCACCCGAAGCCCGGTTCAGCCCGACCCGATTGAGTCAACGGTCTTCGAAAAACAGTATTTAGGTTTTATATTCATTCAGTTGTCTGGTCTAGTCTGGTTTTAACCGGTTTTACTCGACGAGTATTTTATATACTTATGTAACAGAAAAATTGAGAAGTAACCCATTTAATGTTGAGGCACCTTGTACACAATTACACATGGAAGAATAGAGGATACATGACATTATTATTTGAGGTTTTGTGATGGCTCCAGCTGTTGATTTGGCATTATTTGTGGGCCATTTGTTGTGGTTTCTTTATTTTATCAAGTTTCTGGAAGAGTTGGTTCACTAAAATAGATTTTTCATAATTTCTTAAAACGTTATATTATTATATCGTTGATAGGTTTATTAATTATTCCTGATGGATACTTGTCATATAAAAAAAACGTTGGAAACAACCATATAGACGTTTCTTTCTTTTTCACTCGCTAAAAGTGGGACGCACATATTTAATATTTCACATCCGTGTATATCATAAAGCGTATATCAAAAGTTTTTCTCACGAAACGACACATGGTCTAACAGTACTACTGTATTAGTACGTAAAAATATGTTTAAAAATATGTTTAACTTTAAGTGATTAAGGTTTAAGTCTCACAAAAAACAAAAATATAGATTCAAAAGTGAAAACACTATATTTTTAAAGAACATAAAAAATATATTCGTCCTATCTCAGAGTAAGATCTATGTCAAAAACATCAAATTAAAAAAAAACACTATGGTTTTTAAAATAATCGTAAATATTAATACTTTTTTTTTGTTTTGTCTTATGGAACTTCTATAACGACTAGGGTTAGCAACACATATTCAATCTTTTTTCTTGAGAATTTTAAAGTTATAGCATAAAATTAATTTTTTTTGCAGCCCAAGTACCGTACCAGATATTGTATGTTTTAAAACGAACCTGATAGTGAAGGTTTCCAGCCCCACATATTGTTCATCATCGTTAGTGGGGCACCTAAAGGCGCGCCATCGTCAAAGCGAACAATATCTGGTACAGTCAATGTTGTTAGGACCGGATCGGACCGGCCGATCCGACCGGTTCGACCGGGATTCGGAGGCCTGTCCGGTCCGGTCGAGGGTGGTTCGTTTTTGGAGAGTTGAACCGGCCGGTTCGAACCGAGTCGGCGGTTGGACCGGCCAACCGGTTCGGGTCCGACCGGATTTTGATTTTTTTTTTTTTTTTTTTTTTTGATTTTAGTGGGTAAAAACGGGGTGTTAAACCATAAATTAGTACTTTGTATATACAAATATAGTTAAGTTTTATATATAACTATAAAATATATGTATAAATCATATATAAATTACTTATATTTAATTACATATATAAATATAATTAAAATATAGTTAAATCCGGTCCATCCGGTCCGACCGGTCCCACCACCAAACCAGTAAGCCGTCCGGTTCGACGTCCGATCCGGTTCTGAGAACATTGGGTACAGTACTTGAGTTGTTACAGGTTGTATCGTGTTAGATTTGTGCCACATGTTGTAATCATATATTAGCATGGTTAAAACTACGGATTCAGAAGTTTATGAATATATGAACTCCATATAATAGCATGGTTTAAGACTGTGAATTCAAAAGTTTACGAATATGTGAAATTGTGTGTGAATCATAAACCATGGTTTTATACCATTACAATATGTGAAAAAACATTTGTTTCAATATGATGTGAGGCATGAAATTCCAAATTAACAATTTCTGATAGGTAACATGTTGTAACACCGGTTATAATAGTTAAATAAATGATTTAGTTTTAGAAGACACGATGTTCTAAAACATCTGTCTATCTTTATTTTAGAGTTAACGTTTTAACTGACCCTCTAGACGTTATTATATATACCTTAAGAACCATAGTAAATTCCACTTAAGCTTAGAGTACAAATATTAATGCATAATTTATTTTGTCTTTTTAGTATATGTTTTTTCTTCTATGTTTCTGGCCTCTCAATTTATCTATATGTACGCTTTATACCTTTTTACCTATGTATAATGTATTTGTTTTTTTGACACATTCACAACTTTTAATTTTTTTTTTACTTATAAGTTATAAAATTCAAACGTTTTAATAAATTTCAAATATATTGTTGTAATGCGCCTATTATTATATACGTTTCGATGCAATTTCATTCGGAACGACGTTGTGTGTCATAATATACAAGCTATCGAAACACAAAGATAAAAGTTGTTAAACTTGATTTAAGCTTTCAATTTTTTTCTACTTCTTTTCTACAACCTTTAGGTTGTTATGTTTTTATAAAATTCAAATTGTGGTTGCTTACTTTTTTATCAACGTTAATATTATTAACCGTTACGTTTTTTCGGTTGCGGCACGCTTATCTTTATTGATATTCGGATGAACATTTTAGCAGTTTATATTTTATATAAACTTTCAGGTATTATTAACGGCACCGCTGCAACGTACGTGTTTTATGACGTTTCTGTTTCCAGTATAGCTTTGTTATCAACGATATAACACTTCTAATTTTTTATACAAAATCATGTATATTATTTACGTCCCCTACAACTCAAAGGTTTGCGACAACGTTTCAATGTTACTTTCATGCATGGCCTTATGCTGCTCGCCCCCTTCTACTCACCGGTTGATAACTTTTCGACTATTAGTTTTTTCACAGTCTTACGTCCCACCTCCTTTAACGTGTGAAGTCGTAGCAACATTTCAAAGTTTTTTTTTTCCCTTTTGTTTTACATCATCGACGCAACGCGATGATCTCGTACCACTTATTGATTTAATACAATGAAGTATTTGATTTGTTTCTTTCTCGGACTCAACATCCTGTCAACATCAACTCGTCCCTATACCATTTATCGTGAGTGCAGTTGATGGGCTGAAAAGGTTCTTCCTTAATCAACTTTATGGGCTCAATCATCATTGACTTTAAAAGCATGCAAGTCACACAAATTATAACTATGTGTAATAATTTTTTATGGTGTAGACGTATAGACATCTTAAAATTATAAATTAACATCTTAAAATTTTTATACGGGTTGTATAGCCCTCATACGCGTCGTATAGGGGGTCGTATAGCCTCATACAGGGCGTATAACCCATCTGATAGCCCCCTGAATTTTTTCTTGTAGTCAGTAGCGAAATTTGCTATACGTGTCGTATAACCCTATATGTGTCGTATATAGGGGGTCGTATAGGGCTATATGGGGGCATATAGTTCTCTGACAGCCCCCTGATTTTTTCTCGTTTTCAGTGTATTCGACCTTATACGCCGCGTATGGACCCATACGCGGCGTATAGGGGGTGTCGATTTATCTGGGTGGGTGTCTATATATTGGGACCCTTTTTTAACGGCTAATGTCACACCCCAACCTTGACGGCGGAATCGTCGAGTCGTGAGAGTTAAAATTGTTCACAGCCACATAACGCTATTGCCTGAAACATGTTAAAAATAACAGGTCAACATATTGTTGGTGAGCATTCTATAGTTTTTCATACATAAGTATATAAAAGATGGCAATTCATATTGTAAATTAGAGAACAAGGTAACTAGGGATATAAGACAGAATGCACAATCAAACCTTAACAAAGTTTTACAAGTCTCAAACGTTTACAAGTATATACGATTAGCTAAGTGTACTTGGATAAACCAAGCAGGCTTGTCAGGCCCATAGATCTATGACGTCGCCAGGCTAGCAATAGTTAATGATTGCACATATATTCGACATTACATGGTAGCTACATGATTCGACTAATCACAACATACAAGTAAATTGCCATAAGTTTACAAGATTCAACGTGTTTACAAGTGTAACGTTTATACGGTAACATGTTTCACCCAAAAGTGTGTGAAATAATAAAATGGGTATAGAAATACTCACTTGGCGATTAAGTATATATATTGGATGATTAATAAGAAATAATAACGCGCGTCGTTTCAAGGAATCCCTTTACAAGGTACCTAAAAGTACATATTAAGATTTATAATAAGATTAACGGTTTAATGTGAATTAGAGTCTTAGATGGAATTTAGGGTTTTGACTGGTAATGAATATTACTTGTATTTCGATTTATTCAAAGGAAATACGTATTTTAAGTATTTTTAAATCCTAGAAGTGAAATTAGGTTTAATATCTGATAATGTCCAAATATATCTTATATATATTCTTGTTAATAAATATCATTATGATAACGTATTACCCGATAACAATTTATTAATCCGAATTAATTGTTAAAGTATATTTTATACGAAGTGACTTATAATTACGTTTGTAAATAATTGTGAAATTATAAGATGTATAATTTCTACAATTTTACAGGATTATTTCATAATTAAACATGATACAGTGTCCAATTTTATAAAAAAAATATTATTTATAATATTTATAAATAATATTTTATAAATATTATTAAGGTTTTCAACTAAAATATATATACAGAAATTATTTATGTAACATTTTAAATATGAAAAGTTTATAAAATTTATTTTTATAATTTTAAGAATTTTTCTGGAATTTTTAGAGCTTAAAAAGCTAATTAAAAAAATAAGGGGGGTGCCCGGGGTCGAACCCGGGACCTCCTGTTTACACACATGCACCAAACCAGTGAACCAAGGCCTCAGCCGCGGTTATGATTGGGTTTTTAATCTTTTAAACACAACCCGCGTCCCTATCCCAAATCCCATGAACCCTAAATCGAACAGTCCAAAATTGAAGCTCGATTCGGAGTTGTTAACGATTTAAATCATGGGGCTTTTGATCCCCATGAGAAATCAAACATATAGATGGTTTTAATTACTTGTTTGGTTACCTAATTCGATGGGAACAGATGAAGAATAAGTCGCAGTCGATGTGATGATCAATGGATGAGCAATCAGTGATTATATTCAAATTAAACTTGATGTCAGCTTCGAATGGTGATCTGGAACAATAGCCCCTTATCAAATTTGATTAAAAATGATCGGAAGTTGGGTTTTTAGAGAGTTGCAGGTCCGACAGAGAATGAGGATCGATTTCTGTGTTTGTGTTTGTTTTTGGTGAAATTGAAACCTGAGTTCGATTGGGCATGTATAGATGATTGATTTTGTAGCTTTAATTTGTTTATTATTGTTGTTTGAGTGGGTTTATGAGCTGGATTAGAATCCGAGATTAAAGTGGAGAGTATAGTCGTTTATTTGACTAATTCAACACTTTTTATGTTGGAATTCAATCCGAATTGGATCCAAGGAAGCTTTCGGTGAGATTGTGGGGTTTAAAATCGAATACATTGACTGATTTTGGTCGGGAATTTACTGGTTTCGATGTGAGGACTTTGGATCCGAATATTTCGATGTTTAAACGTGTTTAACGGGTGCTTTGGGTTCGAAACTAGTCCACGCACGCATTAGAACCGGTTTTGTGAGTTAAAATCGTGTATATTGATCGATTTGGACATCGCCGGAGCTTCGCCGGAGTCGCCGGAGTCCGGCGTCGGAAAATCGGGTAGGGGGGGAATGGTTTTAAAAATTTACACAATGGTCCCTGCGGTTTGTAAATTGCTATTTTATGTTCTGAAACTTCTTTTGAAGTTTCAGAATTTGCACAAACATCCCCTGTACTTCATTATTTTTGTTATTGTTATTATTATTATTTTTAATATTATTATTATTATTACTATTATCATTATTATTATTATTACTATCATTATTATTATTATTATTATTTATTATTATTATTATTATTATTATTATATTATTATTATTTTATTATTATTATTATTATTATTATTATTATTATTATTATTATTATTATTATTATTATTATTTGCAAAATACGAGATGTTACAGTCTTCCCTACTTTAGGAAATTTCGTCCCGAAATTTGTTTACGAGGAGGCTGTGACGACAAGATGAGGACACTTGGAGGACTTTCAGGTTTTGATAAAGAAGAAAATTCATCATCGATTAAGCTGACCGCTTTAGTATTTACTTTATGTGCAATGGCAGAACCATTAGAGGTAAAAAGAGAGTCTAACGTGTGTGTCTTCCAATTAGCCTCATAAGCTTTTTGATTAAGAACGAATGTTAATTATCGTATAAATACAAAGTGTTACTGTCTCCCCTACTTTAAAGAATTTTGTTTAGAATTTAAAAATGAACTAAACAAACAAATACGGGTATCTCTGCTTCATATGATCCTCCCGTTCCCACGTGAACTCAGCTCCACACTTGTTCTCCCAACGAACCTTGACAATTGGAGTTGTTGTGGTTCTAGTCTTCTTCATGATGCTATCCATAATCTCAACAGGTTTCTCG
>JABSNV010000164.1:0-79499 GCA_024085815.1 Flaveria linearis | reverse complement strand
GAGGAGAGGATTGAGAAGGCCAAAAAAAGAAAAGTAGGTTTCCTACTGAAAAGCTACTAGCTGCTAGTTCTAAGGCAGCTGCAGCCGATCAGGAAGAAAGCAACCAGAAGAGAGAAACAGCATCATTGACCAGCTCTCAGTCTAGGAGCTGCAATGAAGAGATACTCCTGCTACCACTAGAGGAGTGGTGACTTTGGAGAGGTCAACCAGGCTACACCAAGAAAAAGAAGCCGTTAGCCTTGGAGAAAGAAGACGAAGAGCGAAGGAGGCAGCCCTGAAGCTGAGAGAGGAAGGATCAGTTCCTACTCTCAAGAGGCTTCGTCTTCCTGAACTGTCTCCACATGACGATGACATGATCCTGCGGCTCCACAACAAAGAGCAGGATCACAATGGAGAAGGAAAGGAAGAAGGCTGCTAGGGAGAAGTTGAGGGAAAAGGAGAGGAAGGAGGAAGAGAAGAGGGTCACTGCCACCAAGAAGTCCAATGACAAATCCTGGATGAAGGACTATCTCCGGGCTCATGGCTTCTCTGGTAGGCAGGTGGGACCTATGTCCGAAAGGACACTCCAACGGATAGTCAGTGAAATCAAAGCTGACATCCGTTTGGAAAGAAAAGGGAGATGTACAGGAGGGTACAGGGAACGGTCTCAATCCCAGCCACTCAACCACAACCACAACCCACACCAGAACCAACCCCTTTTTCCCATTAAAAACAGAACCCACTGATGAAACCTTCACCCCTCAACCCACAACTCTACCCAAACTACCACATCACCTCAACCACCCAAACTACCCATCCTAAAACCCAAGACACAACCCAAAACCATAAACCTAAGCCTACCCAACAAACACCACGACCGTCCCCACAGCCTCCTCAACATCTCTCCTTTGAGGAAATAAAGGAGTTCAAGACGAGGCTCATCAACTGCACTACTTTGAGCAGCATCTCCTGTGAGGGAGAGCTTATCAACATCACCTATGTTGATAACTCTTCAAGCTCCCTCACCCTAGGCCATTTCTTGAGGTGCCTAGAGACACCTTGGGCCAGGCTGCAAGACTTCTTGGTCTCAACTCTGATATCCTCAATGCTGAGGAGAAGAGACTAAGAAGGAGACTGGTGACTCTACTGGATACCAGGAAAGAGGACAGGATTTCTGGTCAATCTCCTGGACCTAGAAATGCTATAATCCATGGAGGTTCGATGAACCTTCTCACAACTTTGTTGTGGAAAGGGAAAATGGTGAAACCAAACAGGCTTAATGCCACATCTCTACTGCATCTCAGCAGATTTGATCTTGCTGAGCTTGCAGAAAAGCCATTCTCCAATCCCTCCAACTCTGAGACTGCTGCACACATCAGAAACCATATCAGCGGTCTCCACTTGGCTGAATGAAGTAGAAGAGCCAAGATTGAAGAAGAGTGAAGTTGAAAGGAGTGGAAGACAAGGAAAGACCAACCACCAAAGGCACAGCCTTTCTACGATGGTGGAAGGTCCTGAATTGGAACCAATAGTTCGATGGGAATATGACTATACTTCCCATCAACTAACTCTTTTCAGAGGGCCACAACAGAGGGTACACATAATCCAAGGTGACAGAGTAGAGGTTCTGTCCACCAAGGATCTGTACAGATTCTCAGCACCACAGCAGGAAAGAATGAGACACTGATAAAAACTTACTTTCCTTGGTGCTGAGAGCTTTGAGAAGAAGAGAAAAGTGAAGTTTTGGTAGCATCAGCTAGGGGAGTTTGTTGGATCATGATAAGGCTGGTGCAACCAAACCACTTCATAGTCATTTTTTGGTGCTACATTGAAGGGCTTCCGAAGCCAAGCAAGAGATCTTCCGAAAGTCTGAAAGAGCTTCCGAAGACAAAGTCTGAAAGAGCTTCCGAAGACAAGTCTGAAAGAGCTTCCAAAGACAAAGTCTGATGAAAGAGCTGAAGACAAAGTCTGAGCTTCCGAAGACAAAGTCTGATGAAGAGCTGAAGACAAAGTCTGCTTCCGAAGACAAAGAAGACTCCAAGCCTCGGAAGAAGCAGTCTTCCAACAATAAGTGCCTTCGGAAGAAGTTATTCTTCCGAGTACTTTATCCTTCGGAAGACATTGCTATGTCCAGCAGATAAAAGTATGGTCCTGACATCCGCTGCAGACCTCTGATACAGCATGGCATCTTCCTAAAGAGCCATGTTGTTAACCATACTTTATTCTACTGTTCACCTTTTATGATAGTACATGTTACCAACTTTAGTTGGTGACAAAAGGTAAGTCAGGGACATGTCCTGACTACCAACTCTCAGGCAAAATGTCTGAAAGACCTCACCTAGAGTCTTGTAGTATAGATGTAAGGTTAGAGGTGTCCAGCTGGTATCAAAGTATATCCGGCTGTAGGTAGTATTATATATATCTTCTCCCTGTAACTCTTTAGATAAGCGATTTGAGTCCAAGAGTCTTGTAATCCTTTGAGTTGAGAAGCAATATATAAAAGTACCTTGAAAATTTACTTGCTGTGTTAATTTTCTTACTGCTTGTTACTTGTTATATTGTGATCAACTCTTCATAGACTACTTGCCGAGTGTTGTTCACAGTGAGTTGAGAGAAAAACCATCCACATATCGATCCTGCAACCTTGCAGTTCTCATTTTAACTCTGTTTGCAGTTTACTTAAGATGTTTGATGTCACTCGTGTTGTTCCTCATAGAATAATTGAAGACTTATCTCATACTACTTTTTCTCAAAGTGGAGATGCTGATGCGTTACAGTCACATGCAATCATTTGAGTTTCTTTATTATTCACTTGATAAAGGAAATAATGGGAAGAACTGATATGCTTTCTCAAGCTTTACAAAAGAAATCCTAAGATATTCTCAATGCTATAGAGTTGGTTTATCAATAAAGATTGGTTTAGATGATTTCAGAAACAATGGATGGGATTCTTTCCTTGCACAATTTACCTTTTTGGTGAAAAACATCAAATAGAAATGCCGGATATGAACGCTCCATATACTTCTACACGGTATCGGCCTCGTAGAAAGGATCTTCATGTTACATTTGAACATTATTACCTAGTAGATCTGTTACATCCACATTGGATAAACAGTTACATGAGTTAAACAGTAGATTCAATGAGCGTGCAATGGAGTTGTTATCTCTCTCTTAAACTTTAGTATAAAAAAATATTGATGTTGATCATATTTGTCTTCTTGAGGAGAAGTATTATCCTGAAGATTTTACGCAGCAGGAGATGATTCAGTTAAGATATCAATTGGAGATTTTAATGTAGAAAAGACAGAGAATATCAAGTTAAATGGTGTATCGACTATTTCTAATCTATGCAAAACTCTTGTGGAAACTAAGAAACATGAGACGTATTATTTGGTTGATAGTGATTCAGCTAGTCTTGACACTTCCGGTTTCTACTGCAACAACAGAAAGGGGATTTTCAGCAATAAAAATATTTAAGAATCATCTTCGTAATAAAATGTCATATGAATATCTCGCGAATAGCTCGGTGATTTACATAGAAAAAGAAATAGGTGAAACTTTGATTCGGAATGCATAATAGATGATTTCAAAGATATCAAAGGTCGTCGGGCTGAGTTGTAATTCTTCTTTAAGGTACTCGTCTTTCTCTAGCTTTATCATTAAATATAATTTTAATATTATACGTAAGACTGGTTCTTTGAATGAAAAATATATATTAGATATTTATAGTTTTTAATGTTTGATCTAACTCGAACCGAATCGCCAACCCGATTACCCGAAAATATAACCTCAAACGTAGCGATACCAAAAAAAGAGTAAATTACCATTTGCATTCTTGAGGTTTGGTGATTTTGACCATTTACATCCCTACAGTTTAAAAATCCTCATATACCCCCTAACGTTTCATTTTTGTTCCCATTTGAATCCAAAACACTAACACCGTTAAATTATTCTGTTAACCCTCTTGTTAAAAGTCTAAATGCCCTTAAAATTAAAACCCCTAACCCACTACCCCCTTCTTTCTCTCTAGAGTCAACAACCACTGCCACCTCCACCGCCATCTCCACCTCCACAAACCTAACCCTTTAGCACACAGAGTTCACTCACCATCACCATTGTCACTCCAACAGTTTTCTCTCACATACCACACAATGGAGTCTCGAATCCCCTCTCCGACACCACCACCATCTCCGGCCTCTCTAGGCTCACCAGACCCGCTGAAAGAACCACCACCACCACCGCTACCGCCACCATCGTCGTCGTTGCATCACGTTACCATAAGTTACCCACCCCCGTCACTGGAGTTTACCGGTGCCGTGGGGATCTATCAAGTGCCGATTGCAACACCTGAGTGAAGAAAGCCCCTGAGACGATTGAACGACTGTGCGGTGGTGATACGATCACCGCTAGGGTTCAGCTAATCGGGTGCTATTTGCGGTATGAAGTGATGGGATTCCGCCGGCGCTGGCCCCGACGACGGAGTTGTTGTTTAAGCAGTGCTAGTCGGCTTGGTTTGACTCGAGATTGGAGTCTGCGTTGTTGGAGGTTGAAAAGGGGGATGTTGGTGGAAAAGGTTTTTACTCCGGTGAGTATCAATCGGTGTATGTGTTGGGGCAGTGTGAAGGTGGTTTGAGCGGTGGTCAGTGTGTGAGCGGTGGTCAGTGTGTGAACTGTGTGAGATCTGCGGCGGCGAATGGGCGGAGTGTGTGCGGGTGTCGTTGCAGGTGGCGTTGGGCGGTGGTGGGGGTGTGAACAGAGGAGGATGAGTTTGATGAGGAAGATGGAGAAGATGAAGAGGGGGATTGGGGTTTTAATTTTAAGGGCATTTTAGACTTTTAACAAGAGAGTTAACAGAATAATTTAACGGTGTTGGTGTTTGGATTCAAATGGGAACAAAAATAAACATTAGGAGGTGTATGAGGATTTTTAAATTGTAGGGATGCAAATGGTCAAAATAATCAAACCTCAAGGATGCAAATGGTAATTTACTCAAAAAAAAATGGTCCCGTGGCTATGACTTCTGTCCCCCACCACCCTATATTTTTCTTCAAGCTCCGCCACTGCTCTATTCCTACTTCGATTGTAGATTTAGAGTGAGAGGTTTAGCTTTTTTTAATAACCAAGTGTAATTTGATGATTTGCGGACACGAGAACGTATTTGCGTTTTTCCCCGAAGATGTGCGTTTTCCTGGTTGTAAAGATTTGCACGAGATATGCTGTAATAACATTTATTCATATGTGAATTCCCGTAGATATCTTATGGAATATCTTATATTAGCTATTAATTGTTTGATAATTTACCAATTATGTTTAGCTCAACTAGTTAAGTTGAGTTACTCATGACATGTAAATGTGCAGAAAGTCGTGAGTTCATGTCTCACTCTAAGTAATATGCTCAGAGTTGAGCCAGTGAGTTTCCCAACTACGGGTTTCCTACTAAGGGGGTTGGGGGTGCGGTCTTTGCTGGGACACGGATAGGTGGGCTCGATTAAGAGAACGTGTATCCTTCGAAGCATGGTTGCATATTTTCCGTTCAAAAAAAATTGTTTTATAATTTAAATAGAATCTGAAAGGTTTTGATTTGATTTAGTTTGAATAATTACATTAGCAATAAGTTATTTGAGTAATCGGTTTTGTTTGTTGTTGATATGTGATCGGATAGATGGTGGTGAGGTGATGGAGGTGGTGGTGTGTTTGTGGTGGTTAGGAGGAGGAGATGGAGGTGTGTTGTTTTGTGGGATATGGTGATCCCAACTTAAATGAATAAACTTTTTTGTTTTTTTATAAAGTTAAGGGGATAAAATCATCATTTAACATCCTATTAACAGATTTTTTAACAGCCGTTAAAACCAGGGACGATATATGTTATGTTTTTCAAACTTTCGAACTAAATATGTAATTTTTCAGTACTAGTAACGAAAGCAAAACTCATAGTCCGTGTAATTTACTATTCAATTTATATGTGTGTACGGTCAGCCACATTAATGAGTACTTAGATCTTGAATTTAGATTACGGTTTTATATTTACATACTAAAAAACAATATATTATGAAGTAATAAAAGTGGAGAATAATAGATGACTCGAACTCCAATTTAGCATCAACAAGATCAAAACCAATCAAACAAATTTCTTGAGATGATCATGTCAAAATTTTGGCCAAAGTGCTCATATACTCGCAATTTGCATACAAGTTTCAACCTATAATCAAATGACCTTTAGTTCAAAAAACAAATTAGAGCATTTAAGCATATAGCCAACTAATCATCGTCTTCAGATGAACTATCTTGTCTTTCAAAATCATCTGTTGCTTCAGGTTCATCCTACACACATCAATCAGAGTTCACATTTAGTAAATATTCAAATAATCATAATTCCAGATGACATTTTTTACCCATTTGCTTATAAATTGCCAGATCGATCATTAATCAAAACAGTAAGAAGAAAAAAGAAAATGTCTCGAATGGATTACACTAAGAAAAATTTTATTTGTAAATATATACAAAAATAAAATCTGTGGACAAGAAGTATTTCAGGTCAACCCAAGGACCCAACGTGCCTTGTACAAAAAGATTGCACCTTTAGCAATCAGCATTTCAACCCATTGGCCATTACCAAACCCATCCAATTTGTAACCTCTAACTCTTAATCTCTTACCGATCAACTATTATCATTTAACAGATGAATCAATGATACTCAATTAGGCCTACAAGATTCTTGTACTTTCCTTTTGAAAGCTGATGTAGATATCTAAGAAATTGTGAGATAACTTTTGTCAAACTGTATTAAAAGACTGTGATTTTCATGGAACAGTAGCACCAAAAGGAAGGAAAACAAAGAAAGTGCTTACAGATGCTTTATCCCAATCTTTTAACTTAGAAGTCGTCAACATATAGTTATCACGGAGAGGAGCCCAAGCAGGACCTTCTTCATCACCTGCATTTCCACTCGTGCCAACCTGCATCATAAATCAGAGGTGCGATATGTGAATATCTAAGTGAGTGCATATGTGTGCCTGTGTGCAGATGTGTGCGTGCGTGTGTGCGGGTGTATTAGAAATAACCTTAGCATCTGACCCAGATGGATGTTTGCCCAACTCAGAAAAGAAAGCTTCTTTCCTACGCTTTTGAATAACTGAAAAGTCATAGCACAGAATCAGCCATCTTTCAAATATGAACCAAGTCAACAAAAGTCAAGCCAGGACTCAAGCGAAAGTGCTGAACAACAAAGACTTTGCTCCACTTCATATAGAGAAGTTACCGAAGAGAAATAAGCATTTAGTTGCATACCTATAGCATCTTTAGACCTTAATGGATTTAAACCTCTTTGTGAACTCTGAGCCTTGTTAACCTATAAACCCATTTAATAAGTAAATGAATCCAAATAGCCACCTCTACCCATAGCTTTGAAAAAAAAAATAGAGGAACTATTATATTCATAAAATCAGAAACTCACAGCATTAAATAACTTCACCACTGAAATTTCCACCAACACATGAAAAAAATGTCAACAGGTTAGTTTGAAACTGGCAATAATGCAAAAGAAGTTTCTATTTTCAACATAATTAAACAAATTAAGCTAATAAAATATAATTTACCTCCTTTAGTGGCAATTCCTAAGAGTAGTTTTTCATGTGAGACTGAAAATGCATCAGGCTTTACATGTCCTTTCTCTCTTAACTATATATCCAAACAAACTCCATTGCAGGTAGTTGGTAAAAGAACTAAATATATAAAACACATTAAAAGTAAAAACTTATAACCATGTTGAAATTAGTTACCAAAGCTTTTTCCCTTTTTGAATCCCCCTTAGCTTTCTTTTCAGCAGCTTCTTCAGCAAGCTTTTTTACTACAAGGTTCTTGTGAGCAGATAATACAGGACCCTGTAGCAATAACAATCTCATAAATATATTTTCCAACTCTAATCCAAATTAATTAAATAAACATACTGAAAGTTTAATACATGTAATAATTCTTAAGGGTGTTCTTAATATATTTACCAGTACATCATCTGATCCACTTCTCTTTATTATTTTCTTAAATGCTTTTTTGAAAGAAGTGCTTCCTTCAGAAAATTTCATAATTCCATGTTCGGTTATCTCATCTTCATCATCAGAAACATCATTGCCCACATCATCATCACCATCATCATCATCGTCCATTTCTCCATCTGAAGATTTTTCATCATCCTCCTTATTTTCAATAGGCAACTGCTTCTTTTCAAACTTCACTGGCTTTTCATCTACGTCATTATCATCATCACTGTCATCTGAATTATAATCTCTAGCCTTTCTTCTGAAAAGCTTTTTCATTTTTCCATCCATTTTGACCTTTTGACCACTGCCCTGAAACACTTTCAATTTCTTCTTCCCTTTACCCTTCTTGTGACCTATTTTTCTTTTCCTTGGGCCTTGTCCAGCTTCTTGCATTTTAAGTTCTTCAGCCATCACACTAATCTCCTTTTGCTTAAATCAAAACCTAAGAACTTCAATTACTAAACTATTTCCAATTGAACAAGTTTCGAATATGAAAATTAGGTTCTGTGTATCACCAGTTAAAACCACAATTGGGTATAAAAAGATGTTTCAAAAACTCCATACCATCAATCTACAAGAAAATTCAAATAGTTGAACCAGATAACAAAGATAAAGATGGAATGATTTAATTTGATTACCAAGAGTCTTAACTGTAACCAAGACCAATAACCTATACGGATGATTCATAACCATTAGACCCCATTTACAATATACCCATGTTAAAAATGTAAACTTGGGTCCCAAACCTAAACAAAGTTATGTCAAAACAATCAAGAACCTCCCACAGAAAAGTAAACCTGCTGACAAACCCTAATACCCAAAAGGATGACTCAAAAACACATTAAAACCTAAGAATGCTTTTTTTTATTGAAAGGCAATCATTAACCTAGGAATTAACAGAAATAGAAAGCTAGAAACATCCATGACCAATTCACTAGCAGAAAACTATAAATGGAGTTGTGAAAAAGTTACCTCAACAGGAATGAAGTATTGGAAACGAATGTTATTTGAGCTGCAAGAGGGTGGTGAGCGATGTGGAGTTTGGGTGTCACGGCGGAGAAGAATGAATATGAAATTTAGGCAGAAGAGGAATAGAGACAACCTAGTGTTGTGTTTGTTGTGTACTTGTGCTGATGAATAATAAGAACCTGTAGGAGCCCAACTTCACCCACTTTCTTTTTCCTATTTTAACTTCTGCCGTCCAAACCCTATATTATTTCAACCCAAATCTTAAATGTTGGGCCAGGACAACTATAAACTAATTATCGGTTTGCTTTTCGTTTTTATAATTATATTCAAAATATTGTTTTTCTTTCTTATTTTTAATTAACTAATAATTTTTATACTTTGATTATTCAATTTTTTTTCTTTCCTCCATTCATAAGCATCTTCAAAATATTTTTAAAACAAATTATAGGGGTGGAACTATGTTTTCAAAAACACTCTTGTTGGATGCTACATTGGGATCCCATTTACAATGAAGTTACTCTATATTAAGTATAATTGTTTCTTTTGTGTTTGTTTTTATTAAAAAACATCTGCTTGCATTTGTTTTGAAGCATGGTAGAGAGTAGAGAGAACCTGTCATGTGCTTGCTTGTTCATCTCTGTTTGCTTGAGTATTAAAAAACATCTGCTTGCATTTGTTATGAACTGTTAGAATTCGACTGAACAGCTCAAACAAGCAAATAGGTCGTTGCAGCCGGTTTTAGGTTTTAGATTTAAACAGTTTAGTATTGACGGGTTTGTTGTTTAATGGTTGAAGTACCAGTTTGGAACTTGAAACCAGCTGCAAATTGATACAACCATTTACTTGGAAGAATATTCGGTCACATCTATATATTTTATTTTTAATTATCTTTATGGTTTAAAACGTTTAATCCAAACTAACAATTTAAAAAGAATTAACAAAATGAGTTTAAATTGCTGACTGTTAAAGTCAATCGAATCAGTTGATCTCGCCAACTCAGCCAGTTTAGTTTATCGTTTTCTGAACCGTAGTTTGTAGTCCAACTAGAATTTTGATTATAATCAGTCAAAGTTACCGTGATATTTTAACCATTTTATTTGCTTGCAAAGATTAATAATTAAATAATGGGTAACTTTGTATAAAGCTAATCAAGTTTTAAAATTATCCTAATTAAGTCACTCGTAAATTTTTTGTCCAATCAGATCACTAAACTTTATTTTGATGTTTTAATCTTGTGTATTTAACCTGAATAGTAAGTAAAAGAGAGGGTCAAAGGTGAGTGGAGCTGGTGTTGGGCGGCGATGGTAGGGGAACGACGGTGGTGGTGGGCTGCGATGGTGTGTGGGGTGGGGGTGGGGGGTGGGGACGACGGTGGTGGTGGGTGGCGATGGTGGGATGACGACGGTGGGGCACCGCGATGGTGGTGCGCGGCGATGGTGGGGGCCGAAGGTGGTGGTGGGACGACGGTGGTGGTGGGACGACGGTGGTGGTGGGCCGACGGTGTTGGTGGCCCGACGGTGTTGGTGGGCCGGCGGTGTTGGTGGGCCGGCGGTGGTGGTGGGCCGGCGGTGGTGGTGGGCCGGCGGTGGTGGTGGGCCGACGTGGTGGGGGGCGACGGTGGTGGTGGGGCGACGACGGTGGTGGTGGGCGATGACGGTGGTGCGGGGCGATGGTGGGGGCCGAAGGTAGTGATGGGCCGACGGTGGTGGTGGGCCGACGGTGGTGGTGGGCCGACGGTGGTGGTGGGCCGACGGTGGTGGTGGGCCGACGGTGGTGGTGGGCCGACGGTGTTGGTGGGCCGACGGTGGTGGTGGGCCGACGGTGGTGGTGGGCCGACGGTGGTGGTGGGCCGACGGTGGTGGTGGGCGGCGGTGGTGGTGGGACGACAGTGGTGGTGGGCGGCAATGATGACACACTCATAAAACTTGAAAAATAAATGATTAGCTGTTAATCAAGTTAATTACATAGAATTAAAACACCACCTAAAGTTAAATGATCTGATTGAAACAGTTTAAAACTTTAGTGACCTGATTTAAACACTGATAGAAATTTGTTATTAATTTATGAAGTTTTTCCATTAAAAGCAATCTTTTGTATAAAAAAGAGTTCTTATGTAGAAGCCCAACATTTACATATAGGCCCCTTATCTTTTACATGTTTTACAAATATGCAGCAGGTGTGTGGAGAATGAGGAATCGTTTTCAGCAAATTGCTGGTCTATTTCCTTAAATAGGGTTTTTCCCCATATTTATTTATCATTTACCATATTGATGGGTTCATGTTTATTAAAGAATATTTCCCAATTTATCAATGATGTAAATTGATCCAACAATTAAAAAATATCATTGTTAAAATTTTAAATATTTAGAAATGCAATCTTTTTTTTCAAAAAATGGAAAGACGCTGTCACTGAAATAGAATAATTGTCAATGTTTTGAAAAACCGGACCGGACCGGCCGGTCCGACCGGTTCGACCGGGAACCGGACTCCAATCTGGTCCGGTTCGGTGCTTAAAACCGGTTTAACAGTGAACCGGTGGTCAGACCGGTTGAACCGGTCGAACCGGCGGTCGGACCGATAACCGGACCGGTTGAACAGGTCGAACCGGCGGTCGAACCGGTGGTTGAACCGGTTGAACCGGTTTTTTTATAAAATTTTTTATTTTTTTGTAATTTTTACATAAATACGGTCCGGTTCTTATATACGGTCCGACCAGTGAACCGGTAAGACGTCCGGTTCACTGTCCGGTCCGGTTTTAAAAACATTGATAATAGTACATATCTATACGATAAGCACTCTCTCTTCTATATGTAGTTTCATATTTTGTTTCACTTGGGATTAAGTAGCTCTTATACATTTATGCCCCATCTTATATTTATCCGGATCATAACAGGGTCTAATTGTTTTTGCATGTTATTTAAGCATAATTTAGTTTAGTTTGTGGAAAATTCTGATTTTGAAAAGACATTTAAAATCAAAAAAGAAAAAGAAATAATATTCTAATATTACTAATTATCAACTGTGTTTTCACATAAAGGTCATACCTTAGGCTTTAATGATTATACCTCATTATAATATATATATATAGGCCCCAGCTAATCGGACGCCCTGTCAGGGTATATCTGTACGCCCTTTGACTTTTTTCACGACCCGTGAAGGACCTCACGGGACGTAAGGTTTTCGACACTTAATTTTCACAACTTCATTTATTCACGGGCCGTGTAAAAACAAACGGCCCGTAAACGTCCTCTCCCACGGCCCGTTAACAAGTTCCATAACGGCCCGTGAGTGCTCTCACGGGTCGTAGTACTCCTTCTGAGAATTTACTTTCCTCGATTTGCGTGCAATTTTAAATTTATAATTATGTGACGCGACGTATTATTCCTTGATTCGATTTAAAATTCTATATAAACCGTTATATATATTAGTTGTTATATACGGTTAGTGAGAAACGAAACAGTTAAAATGTCTTCTCGTGGAGGTAGTAGAAGACGTCAAAATGAGTCCTCTTCAAACTCACGAGATATTGTGGAAAGTATTTCTGATCCAATAGATAACCATAATTGGCAGAACGGGAGGAACTGGTCTCAGAATGTTATTCACTTTATACGTAACGGTGATTCCCAAACATGTAGAGTGTATTACATGGGTCATTCTGATATTCAGTTACAATTATGGCGTGAATTACTCGGAAACGTGTCTTTAGGTACAGAGGTATGATTTAAATTTTTTTTGTATATTTTATTTTATTTTAAAATTCTAACAATTAAAAAAGTTTTTATTTTATAGCATGTTCGGGCGTGGACAAATAGACTCACAATGTGGAGATACGAAGAAATACGTAGAACAGAAGAGTTGCCGGGTAGTGATCGTTGGACGATTCTCCCATTTGAGTGGTTTAACTTAATATACTCGGGGTCCATTAATGGTAACGAATATGGCGACGGGAGTGACTGTCTATATCCCGCGTTATGGGAAGTTGATACGGTAATACTGTTTTCATGTTTTACAATAAAAATCATGAATTTATAACCATGAATTAAATTGTTTTGTAGGTTTACGTACCAATGACTGATGACGAAGAAAATTGGTATCTTTTTAAGATTTCTATGGACTCACTACAAGTTCTTATATATTCTCCATACGAGTTAGTTTTGTATGTTGTGTCAATCATCAGCACGTGTGGGTACGCACGCCATAATGTGTGAGATGTGGGATGTATAAAAAAAACTCGTCGACGGTATTTGTCGGTTCATCTATGTGAGGGGTGTAAATATATTGATGTTGTTGTAGTATAGAAAAAAAACCTGCATTGGGGTTTCACCAATTCTGGTGGACTTTTTAATTTTTGCCCGAGCGTTATATATGGTTCGTAACACAGACACGTTATTGGGATATTGTTCCCTCAACGTGCCTAGAATGTTTCGAGGGTCAATATTTTGCTCAGTCAGATTCTTTACAGTAGAAAGCTCATTTTCGGTAAGCCTCATTGCGTATGCATGTCCTTCCAGGTGTTCAGCAGGTTCATGGTTATGAGTATCATCCACAACAACTATAATCCACCCATCTCTCTTCATCTGGTACTTACCCTGCAATTCAAATTGACAGATTGTTTTTTTCGTGCCACTTTTTCTTAGAGTGGATGCTCCCTTATATACACCACCCCGATCACATTTCAACCAAATTTTAACCACCACACCATTCGAATTTCTTTTTGAACGTTTGGTGACAATAACAAACCTATTTTCTCGCCCACGTTAGTTGCCCAATCAACTAATTCTTCACGATATGAGAAAACCTAATCAATTTAATATTTTTAGTTAGTTATTACTAAATGAAAGTAAAATGAAAGTAAAATAAAAGTAAAATTAAATATGATATATCTTATAACCTGATTCGTGTCGTATAAACCTTTTTTATCGGAACCAGAACCGTCATTATCACCGCTGCTATTGCCACTGTTATCACCCCCGTCATCGCCGCCGTCATTCCCGCCGTAATTGGACGCGAACTGTCCTAAATAGTTTGAAGCAGCCTCATCGTAATAACCGTAACCCTACTCAGGGTAATAGTTAGATTCAGAACCGAATAAATAGTTGCTATCCCAGAAAGACATCGTAACGTTAAATATTAACGTTTATATAGTAGTTGAAATGGAATATTGCGTTTATATAGTAGTTGAAATGAAATGAATTTATATCGTAGAAATTTGAATTATGAAATGAATTTATAAACTAACGTTTATATAGTAGTTGAAATGGAATATTGCATCTCGTCACATAATTAACACGAATATCGAGGAATATTACGTCATATCAAATAATGTAATAAATACAAAATTACACGACTATCGAGCAATATTACGTCATATCAAATAACGTAATAAATACAAAATTACACGAAAAACGAGGAATAATATATCTCGTCAAATTATTAAAGGTGAAAGTAGGACCCGTAAAGAAGTTCACGGCCCGTAAGTATGATGCCAAACGGGCTGTGAAACGCTTCACGGGCCGTGAAAAAATATGACCGTGAACATCTTCACGGGCCATTAAGTTTTTGAATGACTGATTTGAAGAGCTGACAGTCAATACGGCCCGTGAAGGGCCTTACGGCCCGTAAGCAGGGCGTCTGAATATCCATCAGGGCGTCTCTTTAGTAGGCCCCACATATATATATATATATATATATATATATATATATATATATATATATACATATATCATTATAATATATATATATATATATCATATATATACATATATATCATTATATATATATATATATATATACATATATCATTATAATATATATATATCATATATATATACATATATATATCATTATAATATATATATATAATAATGATATATATTATAATATATATATATAATAATGATATATATATATATAATAATGATATATATATATATATATTCTCAACTTAATTATGCATTATTTGTTGTACATCATGTTTTATAGGTTGTATTTTTGTTTTTTACTTTTAACTCTAATAATTTTCATCTTTTACATTATATATATTATCAGTTTTCAACTTGGTTATGTTATACATCATGCTTTATATATTCATTATAAATATTACTAATTTTCAACTTGGTTTTGCATATTAGTTGTACATCATGCTTTATAAGTTGTATTTTTGTTTTTTCTTTAGTTTTTTACTTTTAACCCTAATAGTTTATTTTTTTCGCTTTCAACTTTCATCTCATATACTTTTCATCTTTTTACAAAGTTTTCGTTTTTACATTTCGGTCTAAAAGTTTTGAGTTAACATGCCGCAACATACGTATGTGGTTCAACTTTTTTACCACTATTTTATTTCGTTTAACAGTCCCGTTGTGTTTTACATTGTGGTATGATTTTTGCACATTAACAAGCCGTGACAGGTGTGCATGGTTCAATATTTTTACGTCTAATTTTTATTTTCATTTTTATTTATGTTGTTTTACGAGTTATTCTAGTGTTGGTGGTCGATAGCAACGGTGTGACATTGATGCTACTTGCATGGTTTTACGCTCCCGTCGCAACGCGGGGACATAATACTAGTTCTATCCGACATTAGATCTTAAAAGAGAAATTTGCTTAACAAGAAAAAGCATTCAGATGCAAGAGAGATGCTCTTGGACAAAAAAGTTTGAGCATCCAGAAAAGTGGGACCAAACCCGATTCCTTCCCGCTTGGCTACGGCCCACTTTTTTTATTAGAAACTAATACACAAATAATGTTGGCATGAAGTGTTTGTCAATTTTAATCCGACTATTTATTAAAAAAAATCTTTCTTCTTTATAAAATTTATTATAGATTCTTTGCTCAGATTTGACATGTATATATTGAGACTTAATTAAATTTATTGATCATCACATATAATTAAATTAAGATTTTATATGAAAGCATGATTCTTCTATTCTCCTCTGATTATGGGAGGATTTTAATTGAACGGAAAAAGAAGTAATTTCTACCTTAATTTCATCATCTGTCTTTATATCAATAACTCGGTCAAATTGAAGAAAAAATGACTATCATGCTTAATATGTTAATTAGTTTGATTTGTCTTGATTCTACCATTTATCTGGTTAATCTTTTCGTCATCAAAATACTCGAAGTCTGTGTTTTTTTCAATTCCAATTGTAGATGTTATGTCAATCATACCTCTTGTCTCTTTTCTTTTAGCCTTTGTGTTGGCAAACTATTGTTAGTTTTCAATAAGATCTTTAATAGTTAGTATCTTAGAAGATGTATGATTTATTCAAGAAAAATGATAAAGATTAATAAGATCAAATAAGTTTGACAATGTGAACTTCCAATCCAAAAATTGGAATTCTCAAATAGTTGCGACAAATCTAGCAAGCCCCATTTCCCGAGTTAATACAAAATAACTTATTAGTTTAGGGTCGCTTAAAATATTTAATTGTGGGTATGCAAATGATTTATCGTACAAAGACTCTTTCTAAAAATTTCAACTTTATTTGAATTTTTAAGCAATTTTTTCTACTTATATATTTCATGCTCTTGATGCCAAAGTAGGTATGAGATATCTAAATATATGATCTGTTATCTTTTCTTTCCTCGATATTAATACCAAAAATGATTTTGAAGGTCGTGTAATACTTACTCTTGAAATTCTTTTATAGTAATACTCTTTGTTTTTTATTCATCTGTAGATGATGCATGACGTAATCCCAAACGTGAAAAATAATATAAAGTTTTTATTTTTTTTGCTTGATTTTATAATATTTCTTGATATTTTATATTAGGTAGTCCACACATTTAATTAGAAAAAATACAATCATAGTTTTGCTAAATTCAAAAGAAGAAAATTGAAAGTCATCAATGGAAATGAACAGAGAGGGATTCGAACTCCTGATATGAATAACTCATACAACAATTAACATCCACCACTTTCATCCACTTAGCCATCTCTTCCGGCTGAAAAAGATAATTATTATATCAAACTACACATCAACTAAGGATTAAAGAAAGTATTTCTTTCACAATCTTTATCATTATTAGATTATTATAAGAGTAAAATGTTATTTTCGTCCCTGACGTTTCGTTGAATTTGTCATTTCAATCCATTTTTTTGTCATATACTAACCCCGTTAAGACCTAAGTTAAATATGATGGTATTTTAGTTTTTTTTCAATACTCTAATTATTCAATTAAAATAAATTAACCATTTTATATTCAATTAAAGCTAACAAAACACATGAATCGACTAGTGAGACCGGACACTTCGATTTAAAAGCTTCAATTGACTATAACACATGTTGTTCAATTGAGGTCTGCTGTGGGATTTCAATTAATCTTTATGTTTTGTCCGAACATATACCATTGTTCGATTGAGGTCTGCTGTTGTCACATTTTGTTTGATGTAGTTATTATGTTCGAACAAGCGAGACAATAATATTAATCAACCAAAAGCGTGACAATAGTAGACCTCCATTAAACAAAGCGAGACAACAACAGGCCTCAATCCCACATCAAACGTCAATCGAATAATGGTACACGTTCAAACAAAACGTGAAGATTAATTGAAATCTCACAACAGGTCTCAATCAAGCAGCATGAGTTAGAGTTAATTGAAGCTTGAAAATCAAATCGTTTGGTCTCACTAGTTGCTTCATATGATTTTTTTAGTATTAATTGAATATTAGTTGATTAATTTGTTTTAGTTAAATAATTAGGATGTTGAAATGACTAAAATATCCTCGTATTTAACGGATATATTTACGGTGTCAGTGGAATGGATGGAAAGAACAACATTTGGTCAACTATAGTGACTGAATCGACAAAAAAAAGGATTGAAATGACAAATTAAACAAAACGTTAGAAACGAAAATAACATCTTACTCTAATTATAGAGAAAAAGCCCTTTTGGCCTGGCCTATCAATACCAGTTTCATTCTAAAAAAAATCCCCTATTTTTATTTATAAGCACTAAATAGCCAATTTGATATTTGTGTAATATGTTCATTTTGGGGGTTTATAGATAGTAATCGTATTTTTTTGAATAAACATTTAGGATTTTAGGTTCAAAAAAATTCAATTTGGTATGTATCATTTTGAATTTTCTAATGTAGGCAAATCAAATTTTACATTATAATTCAAGAATCATTAAGTCAACACAAAGTTAATGGCGTTCATTTTTCAGAAAGTTTGCTTTTTAAGTGACATTATATTTTCTTTTTCAATAAAAAACTTAAGGAAACATTTTTGGCATTGGATGTTTTACGATATTATACGATGAATTGAAAGGGTAGATCAAATACAATCACAATGGAAAAAAATGATTCTTTTTAGTTTTTTCAAATTTAGAAAAAGAAATATGTAAAGAGATGCAAATACAATAACTAATTTAGTAATCCAATCTAAAAAAGAAAAGTTTTCTAGTTCAAATTTAGATTCCACCTCATCAACAAATGAATCGAATTCTCTTAAATAGCTATGTCGATATAACTCAATCGAATTTCATCTCACAAAATAGAAGAATGAGACTTTTAATACTTGGTTGATTCTAGACATTTGTTCTCGGGATATTTTAAGATGTTGGAAATCTTTGAATCAAAAGTCAAAAGAAAGATTATAATGGTCAAAGCAAAACTTCACAACTTCTTTCTACTACTGATGTAATATACTAATATCTACTGATTGAGTCTCTAGTAGATAGGGAGAAGATAAGTTAACTACTAGTTGGAAAAAGTTCTTTTATCTAGTAGATAGTCAGAAGATAAGTTAACTATTAGTTGGGAAAAGTTCTTTCTATCCTGTAATTTACATAAATAGACTTGTGAGAATAGGCAATCAATCACTATCAGATTTTAGATAGTTTACTTTTTTCTAAATAATAAAAATATATATAAAAGTTATTTAATTGAAACCTCTCATCAAGAGTATAATATACCATCTTTCAACTCCCTTAGAAAGACAATCGAAAAAAGTATGTATTAGATCATATATGAAAAAGTTTGTGACTGATAGTAAATGATCAATTTTTATTTTAAAGGACAATAAAAAATACAATGAAACATCTTACTTTATTACTAGATGTCATATAGGAATTTCTAAACTGGATATATCTTACTAGATCCCCGTGTATTACACTGATTTTATAAATAAAATATTAAATAATTAGTAATAAAGTTTATGCATTATAAAATCATGCTTAAAGATAAAGTGTGATAATAATTGCATATAAATAGCTAGTTTAAGTAAATAAATAATAATGTATGTTTCTTAATCTTTTGTTATATATAAATTTATGATTTTTAAATTTTTTTATGAAAATGTTATTTTCTAAAAAAAGTTTGTTGTACTCTGTATTTTATAAATTTGTCGTTTTTAAAAAGTGTTTTTAATAAAAAATGGTTTTAATTTATTAAATTATACATTTTTTAATTTGAAAATGGTATAAGTAATATGATTAGTATTCAGTATTATCATTGATAATATAGAGAAATGAGAAAGTAAGTATAATAAGGTTTACAGTTGTTTCACGCTTATTTTTATTTTTTATAGATAGATAGATAGACTAAAAATATATTAATTAAACGAATTATAGTAAGTAATAAACATGAATAGTTATATTTTAATAAATTTTTAAAAAATTTCACCTGATTATAATTTTATTTATAAACAAAACGATTTAAATTATTTTGTTTAAAAAAGGTTTGTGTGTTTATAAAATTTCATATTATATAAAATTTTAGTTATTTATTATTTAGATTTTAACTAAAAGATGTCATTTCTAATTTCCTTAAAAAATCTAGATAAGAGAGAGATATATAGCAATTAATACAATTTATTTTTAATAAAACAAACAAACCCAGTAATATACCACTCAAGAACAGGGTCTGGGGGGTAGGTGGTGACGAGTCTTTCCTCTATCTTGGTAGGTAGAGAGACTGCTTCCAAAGAGACCCCCCGACTCGATAACAAAAGCCATAACGGTAGCAAGTCAGCATATAAAATATCATAAAGCTCACAGCACACAACATACAGTAATGAATCACCTAAAAGCATACGAAAATGAAAGAACATACATCAGAGAAGCAACAAGTTTCACCTATATCGGGCAGATGTGAATAACGTACACATCAGACCCCGCAACATGTCTTCATTAACCCTTCCTACCTACGGATCCCACTAAAAGTCCTTAATTTTAATTCTATGCCTCCACTCACTCCTATCCTCGATCATGTGCTCAGAGAGGTGCAAGTGTACCATATCTCGCCTAATTATCTCGTCCCAAGTCAACCTCGGTCTTCCTCTACTTCTCCTACCCTCTAAGATAATGTTCTCTACTGCTCTAACTGGTGCTGCCATTGGTCTTCTCTTCACATGCCCAAACCATCTTAATCTTCCCTCTCGTATTTTATCTGCGATACAAGCCACTTCTAGCTTCTGTCGAAACATTTCATTTGTTATCCGATCCAGTCTTGTGTGTCCACACATCCACCTCAGCATTCGCATTTCCGCTACCTCTATTTGTTTCTCGTGCGATTTCTTTATGGCCCAACAGTCTGTTCCGTATAACATAGCTGTGCGTACTGTCACTCTGTATAGTTTTCCTTTTAGTTTTGCTGGAAACCTCTTATCACATAGAATCCTGATGCTGCTCTCCACTTGCACCATCCTGCTTGAACACGGTGAGCTATATTGGTGTGTATCTCTCCGTCCTCCTGCAGGTACGAGCCCAGGTATTTAAACCTAGACGTTCGTGGGACCGCCATACCCTGGATACTGATTTGTGTTTCCTCTTCAGCCTCACCACTAAAGTTACAATGCATGTATTCTGTCTTAGAGTGACTTATCCTTAAGCCTTTGCGCTCTAGTGCTGCTCTCCACTGTTCTAACCTGTCGTTAAGCACCATTTTAGATTCTTATATTAAGACGATATCATCCGCAAAGAGCATGCACCATGGAACTGGCTGTTGTATAGACTTTGTCATCTCATCCAGTACTAGTGTGAAGAGAAATGGGTTAAGTGCTGATCCTTGGTGAAGTCCCACTCCCACTGCGAAGGAGTCTGTGTCTCCGACCTGTGCTCTCACACATGCTTTTACCCCGTCATACATATCCTTGATTATTTTGATATACCTCTCTGGTATCCTTCTAAGTCGTAGTCTTTCCCAAATTAGTTGACACGGAACACTGTCATAGGTCTTTTCTAGGTCGATGAATACCATATAGAGGTCCCTTTTCTTTTCTCTATATTTCTCCATTGTCCTTCTTAGAGGTCCCTTTTCTTTTCTCTATAATGTATTTATCAAAACTTATAGTGTTGAAGATAAGACAATGATAATTTTTGTCGTTATTTTTTAATAAATTACATAAATTTATTGTTATCAATTATTGAGTTTTACCATTAAAATTATATATTAATTTTATTTCACCAATGTATTTTTAAAATTCATTGTGTTCAAGATAACACAATGATAATCAAAAGACACAATATGTCTCGTGTCATTTTGTCATTGTTTATAATATATTAGATTTAACTAGTTGTTAATTTATTATTGTGTTTTACATATTAGAGATACACAACAATGTTATTCTATCATTATATTTTTCTAAAATTCATTATTTTAGAAAAAACATATCAGTATTTAAAAAAACACAACTAACAAAAAAAACACAATAAACTGCACTAAATACACAATGACGATATACGAGCTTAAAAACGTAATTTTTTACCTTTTTATATAACAAGAATGTACTAGTTTTAAAGATAAAAATCGTTCATTTTTATGGTGTAATTTTTGTTAAAAATTAATATCGTTGTAACACCCGGACATTTCCAAAGAAATGAATAAGAAAATAAAAGAGAAATAAAAAGGATGGAAATGAAAGTCAATCCAAAGATGAGGGGTCAAAAGTATCAAATGAACAAAAAAGGTAATAAAGTTGGTGAAAAAGGTGGTATGGCCACCCATTATGGTCTGCCAAAACACTTTCATTCGACATTTTAGAGAGAGAGAGCAGAAGCTCTCGGACATTTGAAGAACAAGAAGAAAAAATTCGGATTTAAGGTGTTAAAATTGTAGCAAACGGGTTTTTGAAGAAGTTATACCCGAGAGACTGCTAAGGTGAGTTTCTAGATCCCCTTTTTACATGTTTTCAAATGATTTTGGGGCTGAAAAATACATGTATTTATGTTTTTATAAGGTTGGGTATTATACCCGTATGTTCATATGCATGTGTATGTGAGTCGGGTATGTTTTGGGAAGATGTATGGTTATGAATATATTAAGTTCATACTTAGAACCGTATGTGAATGTTTAGAATTAAGTGATATGATGCTTGGAACTGGAAAACGACTTAGAAACATGAACAGGCTGCTAATACGCCTATACAAGGCTCATAAGTCTAAACAGTCCTCATACTCCCAAAATTATGACAGAAATTTTAAGTGTTGGGGCTTATGCTTCCAAACAGTGCTCATGAGTCTGGAATTTAGAACTTAGAAAATTAAGTACAGTGTCATAAGTCCAAATAGTTCTCATATGCCCAAACAGTACCTAATACGCCTAAGGCTCATAAGCCTCAACAGTGCTCATATGCTTGAAAATGACTTAGAAAAAGTTAAGTGTAAGGTGATATGCCCAAACAGGGCTTATGAGTCTGAACAGTGGTCATATGCCTAGAAAAGTTAGCCGGATGACTAAGTGTAGGGTCATGAGTCCCAACAGTGCTCATGCGCCCAAATAGCTTATACGCCCAAAGTGAAAATATTTCCAAGTGTAGGCTGGTGAGCCTACATAGTGATGAAAAGTCTGGACAGTGCTCATGAGTCCCAACAGTGCTCATACGCCCAAATAGTCCTCATGTGCCCAGAATTTTTATACTTAGAAATTTTCACAGGATTTTTCTGGGAATCTGGGTTTTTGGGTTTTGACCGAGGTTGACCAAGGGCTATTTAACGATGATGTTTATACATGAAATGATGATTAATGATTAACCCTTATTATTATTACTGATATTATTATCAGTACTTTATTATTAATAGCAATATTATTATTATTATTTTAATATTGTTAAGGATGAAATTGCATGATGAAGGATGATTAAAATTTAACGAAGAGTATAATCATTAATAAGTAAAATATTAATGATGAAGAAAATGGATCGTAAATGAATAAGTAAAGGCTTGCAAGCAAATGTATGGAGGTGCACACCCCTGGCAGGTGTTAGCTCAACTGTGATGCGGGTTAGCTACCCCGAAGGATGCACACAGGGTCAATATTTGAGATTGATAATGAGGTGAGCAACTATGTGTTGCAACAGACTCGGTTAGCAGGCAATCCGTGAGATTGCCACTGAGGTGAGCAACTATGTGTTGCAACAGACTTGGCTAACATACGATCGTGAAAGATTGATATTGAGGTGAGCGGCTTTATTGTCGCAACAGACTCGTAAGAAAGAATGTAAAGACCGAAAGAGTAATGGAAAGAGTATGAATTGAACGAATGATGAGGATAATAATAATAATTATTATCTGTAAGTATGAAGAATGTATGCTCACGAATGAAATATCATAATAAAGTACAGAATGGGATCCTCGTCATTCGACCTCAGTAATCGTGGTTGTGTGCCATGAAGAGAGTAAAGCCTGACGGGATCTAGATGATAAATGAATGATAATGAATTATGACGAATGAACGAAAGCTAACGAATGAAATGAAAGATAATAAAAATATTATCTACGTGTACGTATAATGTGTAGGCATGTACGAAAGTAAAGTAAAGTATTTTAATTACAAAACTAGAACTCACTCAGCATCGCTGACTTTTATGTATTTTCCAGTTGACAGGTAACAGGTTGCTGATGATGGCACACGGGGATGGCTATTTGGCGGGCAAGACTGACATCCATTTATGTTTTGACAATACTGTTGTTTTGTAATTCATTCGACTAATCATTTTGTGACCCATGAACTAGAATGTATTGCTTAACAACAGTGTTTATAATGAATGAATGAGTTTTTGTCAAATTGATTCCGCTGCTTAAATTTATAATATGAATGTTTTATGCTGTGAATGACCAACTGTGAGGTGTCCGGAAACGGGGCCTTACAATCGTACATAAAAGTTATGAACGTTTTAAAAAAAGAGAAATTCCAAAAAGTGGCTATTTATAATAAATGTATGTTTTAACAAACCTTTCCCTATAATTTAATCTTAACTATTGATTAATAAAAATTAATAATTAGGATTACTTTTTAATTTTTTAGTTGTACAATCCGTTGTATATAAACCTTTCCCTACTATATATTAAGACTGGGATAGTATCCCGTGTATCACACGAGTTGAATAAATAAAATGTTAAGTAGTTAGTAACAAAAAATTATTAATTATGAAATCATAGTTTGAAATAAGAGATGATTAAAATTACCTATAAGTAATGATCATAAGAAATAAAACAATAATATAATTTTCTTAAAACTTTTGTATTTAGTTTTTTATTAAAAAATTAAAATATTTTGTTCTAAATCAAACCGTTATAAGAAAATGTCATTTTATAAAAAAAATCTTATTTTAACTCCGAATTTTAATTATAATGGTTCATAAAAATTATATTTTCTAAAAACACTGCTTTAAAATATTTTGTATTTTTAAAAAAGTTTGATATATTAGAATTACTTATGTTATATAAAAAATTATTTATTTAAATATTGCAACTATAAAAAGACCACTTTCTTAATTTATTAAAAACTATTTTAATCTAAAAAATAAAAAATATCATTGGTAGTTAATATAAATATTTAATAGGAGAGAGAAGCAATAAAAATAAGTTTAGAATGCTTAAAATTATGACAAGTGGCAAATCAAAACCTTCTTTTATTATAATACATAGATTAAACTTTTGGTGAGGGTCGCCGGCTATGTTCATTTTAATGAAATCAGGTAAAAAAAGGACCCAATTTTAAAATTTGCTTTATTCTCCAATATTGAGCATTAAACATCTCTAGTTTATACATAGGGGTCTACTAAAGAGACGCCCAGAAGGATATCTGGACGCCCTCTTTACGGGCCGTAAGGCCCTTCACGGGCCGTAATGACTGTCGGGCAATCAAATCAGTCATTCAAAAACGTAATGGCCCGTGAAGGTGTTCACGGTGTTAATTTTTCACGGCCCGTTAAGCGTTTCATGGCCCGTTAGCCCTTTCACTTAAGGCCAGTGAACCGCTTTACGGGTCCTATTTTCACCTTTAATAATTTGACGAGATATATTATTCCTCATTTTTCGTGTAATTTTGTATTTATTACGTTATTTGATATGACGTAATATTCCTCGATAGTCGTGTAATTTTGTATTTATTACGTTATTTGATATGACGTAATATTTCTCGATATTCGTGTTAATTATGTGACAGGATGCAATATTCCATGTGAACTACTATATAAACGTTAGTTTATAAATACATTTCATAATTCAAATTTCTACGATAAGTTTGAAATAATATTTAACGTTGCGATGTCTTTCTGGGATAGCAACTATTTATTCGGTTCGGAATCTAACTATTACCCTGAGGAGGGTTACGGTTATTACGATGATGGTGCTTCAAACTATTTAGGACAGTTCGCGTCCAATTACGGCGGGAATGACGGCGGCGATGATGGGGGTGATAACGGTGGCGATAGCAGCGGTGATAATGACGGTTCTGGTTCGATAAAAGAGGTTTATACGACACGAATCTGGTTATAAGATATATCATATTTAATTTTACTTTTACTTTGTAATAACTAACTAAAAATATAAAATTTATTAGGTTTTCTCATCTCGTGAAAAATTAGTTGATTGGACAAGTAACGTAGGGCGAGAAAATGGGTTTGTTATTGTCACTAAACGTTCAAAAAGAAATTCGAATGGTGTGGTGGTTAAAATTTGGTTGAAATGTGATCGGGGTGGTGTATATAAGGGAGCATCCAATCTAAGAAAAAGTGGCACAAAAAAAACATACATCATCAAACAAACATTTAAACGTCATTCAAAATACGTCATAATATATCAACAAAATTTATCAAGTTTTTTACATAAAAGCTAAATAAAACAATACAGGCCTACTGTCTATGCCTCATCACCACCACCAGCATCCTCCTCATCACCACCAGCAGCCTCCTCGTCATCACCCCCAGGTCGTCTGACAAAAGGAGGCAACTCCGGCCGGGGGGGGGGGGTCGATACCCTGGCGAGTAGCCCAAATGCTGCACAGATCCGCCATCCATACAAGCAAGGCGTGGGACTGGCGCGCCAAATGGAGTGACTCCGCCATAAACTCCCCCGTCGGCGGAATCTGCCGAATGATAGTCCTAGCAACAGGTTGTACTGGCGTTACGTATAAACTGAATACATTTCTGATTAATTCACGCCAATATTCTAACTGAATATCGGAATTACCCATGTAATACACCCTAAATGTTTGGGAATCATCATTACGTATAAACTGAATAACATTTTCAGACCAGTTCCTCCCATTCTGCCAATTATGGTTATCTATTGAATCAGGAATACTTTCCACAATATCTCGTGAGTTTGAAGAGGACTCATTTTAACGTCTTCTATTATCTCTACGAGAAGACATTTTAACTGTTTCGTTTCTCACTAACCGTATATAACAAGTAATATATATAACGTTTTATACAGAATGTTAAATCAAATCAAGGAATAATACGTCACGTCACATAATTATAAAATTTAAAAATGCACGCAAATCGAGGAAATAAATTCTCAGAAGGACTACTACGGCCCGTGAGTTCTTGTTCACGGGCCGTGATGTTAGACGCTTACGGGCCGTGATGTGTTTCACAGCCGTGAGCGGATAAAGCTGCAAATTTAAATTTTGAACACCTTACGGCCCGTAAGGCCCTTCACGGGCCGTGAAAAAAATCAAAGGGCGTCCAGATAACACCTGACAGGGTGTTCAATTAGCTTGGCCCTTATACATATTAAAGTTTGATATCTCATGATCACTTGATTATATACTTCTTATACTTTTAAATCCATTTAACTCACTTATTGTATAAACATATTAAAAAGTCATACATTATTTATTTTAACCTTAGACCTCTGGTTTATTTTTAATTGTTTTATAGATTTTCTTAAACGTTTTTTTTCATTAAAAACATATTTTAATCGATAATAAGATAAAATACAATTTTAATTGTATTAATAAGTTTTCTTAAATGTTTTTTTTAATATTTTCAATAAAAATTTTTAATCAATAATAAGATAAAATAGAAGGAAAAAAATAAAAGTTAATTAATGTGAACAAGAGATTACACTAGAATGATAAAAAAATAAGTACTTTCAGCATAACCCTTTTATACAGATAACTATTTAACCTTAGGTTATCACAATATTAACAGATCTCTACCAATATGGGAATTGAGTCAACCTTTCATCTGATATATCTAATGCAAATTACTGATTTGTAGCCTTTCGATAACGTTTCCAGCAGAAAAAACAGAAATGATTATGAACACAAATCAAAATTCCCTAAATTTGTAGCCTTTCAAATCTTCATGTCATTTACATTTTCTAATACAACTTCACCTCTACCAACAATCACAAGGCGGCATTTTATCTAAGATGAACAACAACCAGTTTTTTTAGGTGGTTCTTCTTTGTTTTCTTCTTTGTTAGCATCTTGTTTTGGGTCTAAAACAACCGTCTTTTTGCTTCCAATTGATGGGTCCTTTTTCAGTTCTTGAGATTGAATCACCTTCTTGCTCAAAATGTTGTAAATCTCTTTAACAATTGTTTGAAATGCAGCATTTACGTTTGAAGAATCGAGTGCTGAAGTTTCCATGAAGAATAGACTTCGTGTTTCTGCCAATGATTTCCCATCTGTTGTTGAAACTTCTCTCGCATCTTTGAGATCTGACTTGTTTCCCACAAGTATTGTAATTACATTCATGTCACAGTGATCTGTGCAACAAGTTAAAAACAACCCGAATATAAATTAGGCATTTTTGGGTTAACTTGCATTAAAAAGTAACCAACTTTAGGCCAATAAAGGACCCTCCAAATATAATTTGGCCATAAAATGCTGATTCAAGAAGTTTCTCCAGAAGTAATAAAAATATATGAATTAGCATATTTGGCGATAACTTACATAGGAAGGTAACAAACTTTGTACCAATTTTGATTTCAGTGAACCAACTTCGTTTGCACCATAAAAGATCATCCAACTTTCAAAAAGAAATCGATTTTAAGTTAATCTTCAACCTTGACAACAATTTTCTCAACAAGTCATAGAAAAGGACACATGGTCAAAGACTCGGGCACAAATAGTCATTTACCATGAAAAGGGTTGCAGAGTTTTCATAGACCAAAAGGATATGAGAAATGCTTTATTCTCTTTTTAAAGATCCTCCTAACAGACTTTTGGAAATAATCCATGAGGGTGGGCCCTTTCTAGGTGTATGGATTATTGCCAAGCGTCCATTAGGAGAGTTTCTAGTGGATGTTTAGAAGGATATAGCATTTCTCAAAGGGTATATAATATGAAACTCTTCACATGGTGGTCAAATGTTCATTATTCAAATACCAATTAAGAAGATCAAGCTGAAATAGGTAACTTTGACTTAAAAAGTCTTGCATTCATGGTTACTGAGAGTATTGAACTAGATTTTTTACTTTTGCCAAAATCGTGTCAATTCTTTGGTATAAACTCCAAACTAAACTTGTTTGACCAAAAAGGTCAAAATGCACAATTCTTTGACCGAAAAGAAGAATATGGTAATACTCACTATGAAGTTCATCAAGCCATCTGCCAACACTATCAAACGTTTGGCGTCTGCTGATATCATAAACCACAAGAGCTCCAACAGCCCCTCTATAATATGCAGATGTAACCGCTCTAAAACGTTCTTGACCAGCAGTATCCCATATCTGTGCCTTTATTTCCTTCCCACTGACTTCCATTTTTTGGGTTTGAAATTCTACTCCTATGGTTGACTTCGAATTTGAATAAAACTCATTTCTAGCAAATCTAGCAAGCAAGTTTGACTTTCCAACACCCGAATCACCAAGTAAGACAATCTTAAAAAGGTAATCATCATTTGAATCTTCTCCTGAATGAAATGCCATCCTCTAATAATTTACAGAAAGCAATATGCTACAAAAACATAATCAGGAGCATATAACTTCTTACAGATGGCCGTCCCATGAGGAGCATCAAGATTGACCTAATCGTCACACCCAGAAAATAATTAATCGGTATGTATTGCAAAATTGACTATAACATATAACTTGTAATTGCAAATATATATGATTTTGAGAAAATTATAACTTCTTTGGGGAAAATTATTTAATATATAATTTGTGCTAATATTTTCAAGCATTGGAGAACCTTCTTTATGTTCGACATCAAAGATAAGTAAACCAAGGATAAAAGATATCTGGGACGCCATCTGGAACATCTCTTGTGCATTTAGTTTAAGAAATATGTTCAGTTATTATCTTTTTATTCGAATGATATTATTGATATAGACACCTTAAATGAACAAAACTAAGGGAATCTTGTGGGCCCAGAAGAATATCATCAAATTTTTTGTGAACATGTAAACAATTGATTATTCGGAAGAAAAAAAGTTGCACTTTTCATGAGACAGACAGAGAACGACACAACAAATAAAATACCCCACGAAGCAATCAGGCATTTACCTTTTGGAAAAATCCTACTAAGAAAACATAAAACCTCCTAAACCATATTATTAAAAGATTGGATTAATATTGTGATGAACTTATGATATAAATTTTGTAATAATATTTAAAGCATAATTTACTTAGAAAAAAATCATGAAACAAAAGACAAAAAATCTGTGTAAATCAAACTAGCCCCACTAAAAAGTTATCCACTTTAACCCAAACATGTATCGACCACCCTATACCCAACCCACCTATTTTTCCACCTAAACAACTACATCCTCACCTAATTATTTTGCTGTTCTTGAGTTCCAGCTCCCCTATTATACATTGCAGGCCTCTGATCACAAACCTGAAAAGGTCGAGAGAATAATCTTAGAATATTTACTTACAAATGCAAGATGTTTGTTTCTAAAACTATCCAAAGAAGTACATGGATGACACTGAACTATTTCATTTGCATCTCAGAATAAAAGTATAAAAAGAAGATGTATCATCTGAAACAAAATTCATGTTGCTCACAACAAATAACATGCAAACTAAACATGTGCTAGTGTTTCTGTAGCAAATCCGGAATTTTTTTACCAAAGTATGCACTAATGCACTATAATAACATCTTTTATTCTTTTATCCTTGTTACCCTATAATTTTTTGCTGATTTACATGTAGGTCAGTCATCCCTGATACAGAAGATATCTCAACCACTTTTAACATTTACCATATAAAGTGCCATGCCCTTTAATCGTTGTAAAAGTGAGTTCAACAGAAATTATATGATGGAAACTATCATCAAGGTTATGAAATACTTTATAGGTATGGGAACTTAGATTAGCTATGAGCTAATATGAGATATTCAAGTCATCTACAACAAAAACTGCTAAAGAAATCATTGAGAATGCATACTCATTTTACCTTATTCAAGATAATATTATCCAAAAGAATAAAGATCCTTTTGGTCAAGGATGACCCCACATACAAAACACACAAAAAATATGTGATATATGGCATTTGATACTCATTTGACACCAATTACAAACAAATAACGTATCCAGCTTAATCACACTCATAAAGTAGGCCCGCCCCCTGAGGAGGGTGAGATGAAAGCAAATCTTATCCTACCAGGAGATAAAGAGATTGCTCCGAAGGAGACCTTAACTCAGAAGTTTGACACCAATTAGTTTGACATTTTTTAATATTCCTAAAAATGCCGAGTTTTATGCTCCCAAGAGCATACTAAATAGTTGAGAAAACATTAAAGCACATCCTTTAATTTCAATATCTGGATTCTTGGTAAGCCAAAAAGACAACGATCTATATAACATTTATCGACATAAAGCACATATCCAGTGCTTGACTTAATTCCCGCTTTGCATCGCGTCCAGGGATGGGCTTGATAGCCATGCGATATCACATACATAATCTTACCCTACACTTTATTCGGAAGGCTATTTCATGGCTTGAACAAATAACCTCAAGGTCATAAAGCAGCAATCTTTCAGTTGCTCCAAGACCCATATTCATAATAATTAACAGCATATTGCAGCCACTTAACCCTTTTAAATCCAAGAAAGATCCTAAAATCAAGATTACCCACAGAATAAGTCAATCTACCTAGTGATCCTCTCAATAAACACACCAAACACAAAAGACGACTACTAGTATTTCAAGGATCATGTTCACCAAGAACAAAGTAAGTACATTGGGAACATAGTTCACAAAAACCCACGAACAAATTCAAAAAAAGATTGTTTTCTAAAAAATCCCATAAATTAACAACATTCCATTTCAAACATTAACAATCGCCATAAAACTAAGGGATTTTCTTAAGGACGAAAAGCACGAAATTATAGGACATACCCTTGAATTATTTTAGCGTTTGAAACAGACCATTTTCCTCTTGTGCTGTGTTTTTAGCAATGCAGATCAAATCAAACAATTACAATGTGGAAGAATGCTGAATAAGATGCGAATTCTTGAAGAGTGTTAATTAATTGGTGAAGGGGAGTAAGAAAAGAGACTAGGGTTCGAAGGGAGGAAGAGAAAGGGGGAGTGATGAACCAGATTCACGGTAAATTTGGGCCTTCAAATGGGCTTCTTGAAATTTTGAGAACACAAATGATCAAGAGGGAATTATAGGAACTATGATAGATCAAAGAAAAAAAATAACGATAAGAAAGCCAAATGAGATACATGATGACATGAGATCTATTTATTATCGTCATCGGGCTATCAACCGTCAAATTCATCGCATTTTTTTTTTCTCTTTTAGTTTTGTCCGCAATTTGGTCTTATTCTTGGCCATGCTATCCTTTTAATTATTATAATTATTTTATATATTAATTTGTAAAAAAAAATAATGAACTTTTGAGACGTCTGATATATAAGATCTTATAATTAGGGTTATCGAACTACCCACTCAAGAAACACAACTCTGGTGGTTCTTTATGGTTGCAAACTATTTAAGAGACCTTAAATGAACGTCTAAGATGAAACTTACTCCATCGTCATCAACTCGTAACAGCATAGTGATAGTTTCAAAAACAATTTAGGGCTTTGAACAAAAAACATCATAATGAGGATGAAACCTAGAAACATCAAATCACCATCTAGTTGAGCGGTTGCCTACCATAATCGACTAATCAGAGGCTCATAAGGCCTTGGTAGGCCGGATACGCCAAAGAAGTCGACCCGAGAAAGCCAGTGCTGGTGTTAGGACTTGTCATTAATAATTCGTCATGCTTTTGCCGATCATGCACAAAGGACATCAAAACAGAGGATGACTACCATCCTAGCGTCGACATACAGGCGGTTCCTGACCCCGTTGTGCCATCATAGCCAATGTACAAAGGCACTAACACGCAAGAAGGCCACCGTCCAAGCATGGCATATGCAGAGGTTGGCCGGCACACAGGTGGCATCGACATGGAAGCGACAACAAATGAAAGAAGGTAAAGCAACCCTTCACTCTCTACACACACACACACACTACCTAAAGGGCATGAATAGGACCAAAACCGACATAGAGGAAGGCAACCATCCACTCATTGTGGTGGCAAGGGGTCAGTCGACACACAGGCAACACCTGACATGGCAGGAGGAATAAAAGAAAGATACTTAAATGGTAGAAATGGGAGTGAAACACAAAAGAAGCAAAACTTTAGTCGTCAAAATCAAAGACTATAAAACTCCACTGTTATTTTTTTCACAAATTAATATATATGATAATAAATATCTTTACATGATGCATTGAAATTAGAAAGTAGCATCTTTATTTACATAAAAGATATTGTGCTTGACAAAAAGAAGTAACATGCACAAAACATATCATCTCATGTTCTTCATTGATTATGAAAATGTGTCGAATCTGTCATTTCATTAACTTGTTGAAGATGATAAGAGCTATTACTTTTTCTATTCGATCATTGTTTGAACCTAAAAAAAATAATGTAATATTATAATAATGATGATGTGATAATATTAGTAGTAATAATAGTAGTAATAATAATAATAAAATAAGAATAATAATAAAAATAAGAAGAAGAAGAAGAACAACAACAACAGTAACAGCAACAGCAACAACAACAGCAACAACAACAACAACAACAACCAAAACAAAACACAACAACAACAACAACAACAACAACAACAAAAACATAACAAAAACAACAACAACAACAACAACAACAACAGCAACATCAGCAGCAACACCACCACCACCACCACCACCAACAACAGCAACATCAGCAGCAGCAACACCACCACCACCACCACCGCCACCACCACCACCACCACCACCACCACCAACAACAACACCACCACCACTACCACCACCACCCACACCACCACCACCACCAACAACATGTAAGGTCCCGATCCCGGGCACCTCACAGTTGGTCATTCATAGCACTAAACATACATAGTATTATACATTTCTTAAAACATTGCAGCGGAATTACATTTACGAAAACCCATTCATTTCATTTATAGTTACTGTTGTTAAGCAATACATTGTTGTTCATTAGTTACAAAAAGATCGTTTAAATGCATTACAAAAGAACAATATCATCAAAAGATGAATGGATGTCAATATTGTCCCACCGAGTAGTTTCACCCTCGTGCCATCCTCTGCAATATTTACCTGCCAACTGATAATGTATAAAAGTCAGCGTTGCTGAGTGAGTTCTAGTTTTAAAAGTATTAAAATACCGTGTACATGAAAATATCTTTTTAGTAAAATACCTCATTCACTTTGATATGTGATCACACATCATACATACATCCAGGTAATACTTTCTTTCTTTCATTACTGTACATATCCGTTCATTTCGTACTTTTATCATTATCTTTCACTTTCTTACGGACCAATGTATTACATATGCACGAAGCTGATACTGGGCCAGTGGTCTATAAATAGACCACGAACATTGTGCACTAAGCTGACCCAGTCGCCTAGGGTATGCTACAAGGGTCCCTGTCAGTCTCAATGACTGACCTTGCATGCATCCTTCGTGTTAGCTAAACCGCATACAGTTGAGTTAACGACAACATGGTCGTGCACCTCCTATTCATTTGCTTGCAAGACTTTCATTCTTTCATTTATGTTCACTTTTCTTTATCATTAATCTTTCACTTTTATTAATGATAGTATTTTACGTATACGGGCATAAACACACCACGTAAAGTTACATAATAATAATTTAATATGGAACATAAGGACAACTTATAATTATGCATAACATAAGCAATTATGACTCTAAGGTCAAACTAGGGTCAAACCCAATCATTATGTTTTCTCCAAAATTCTAGAAAATTTCTAAGTGTTAGGCGCATGAGAACTATGCAGGCGCATTAGGCCTGTTTAGGCGCTTTTCAACTATGCGTGCGCATGGACTTTAGGCATTTCAACACTTTGGCGCATGAGCCACTTCAGGCGCATGGGTACTATTTGGGCGCATGGGGTATACTTAGGCGCCTGAGCCTAAGACTTAGGTGCATGAACTACTGTTCAAGCGTATGGCCTTAGACTTAGAATTTCTAAGGCGTTTCTAGGTGCATGGGTGTACAATTTGGGCGCATGAACCCTATTTGGGCGCATGACCCTACTTAGAACCTCTTCTAAGGCAAGGCATGAGCCTTATGTAGGCGTATGACCAACCTGTTTGACATATTTCTAACATATTTTCGGTCCCAATCATCATATGCTCTTATTCTAAGCTTATTACGACCTTTCTAAGCATAAACATCACATAACAACCATAAAACAATCATCATATAAGCATAAAACATTTTAATAATTATAAAACCATTATAATAAGCTTTTGGGTACACATGCATAATAATTATAAAACCATTTTAATACATTTTCAGCCCAAAAAACATTTTTAAAACATGAAAGAGACGGGTCTAGAACTCACCTTGTAACAAACACACGAAACTCCTCAAAACTTGCTTGTATACAAATTCAAACACCTATGGAGATTTAGCCCTTGTTTCTTCAAAATCCAAGAGAAATTTCTGTTTTTCTCTTCTTCTTGCTTTTAGTCGAAAAGTAGCAGTTGTAAGCAAGCATGGGCGGTCATGCTTTAAAAAGGTGGAACTTTTGTCTTTTGTGTACCATTTACACAACACCTTCTTTCACTTTTATCTCTTTTATTTTCTATTTGACACTTTTCCTTTCTATTTATTTTTGACAATTTTTCGGGTGTTACAAGTCTATCCCCCTTAAAGAGGTTTCATCCTCGAAACCCGTAATTCTTTGAATAACTGTGTGTAATGCTGTCTCATCTCTTCTTCGGTCTCCCACGTAGACTCAGAACCCTTTCGGTGTTTCCACTGCACCCGCATAAGTGGAACCACTTTATTTCGCAGTGTTTCTCTTTTCAATCGATAATTGCCACTGCTGCTGTTGGTACACATGTCCCCAGTTCTAGTCTAGTGAGCAGAAATGTAATAAACTTCTATCTTGTTACACATATGTAATGTTAAATCAATCTAATGAGAATCTCTTCTTTATATGGTTGTTGATTATATAATGTTATATCTATTTATTTATTAGTTGTTACACGCTTAATATGACCATGTTATATAGGTTTACAGTTGTGAGACACAGTTCTGAATCATTAAAGGTTCATGAATGTGTTTGACTAAACATCTCTTTCAATCGCCCGACTGGACCATGCGAATGGTCCAATCGCACGGTTGAACTAAGAGGTGAGTCAATCGGACGGTTGAGTCATCAGTCTGACTCAAGCGTACGAATGAATCAGTCGTATTACTCAATCGCACGACTGAGTCAGTCGCAAGACTCAGTCGCACGAATGAGATCTGTAACCTATAAATACCACTTAATTCGTGGAAAAACTAGACACTTCGAATACTAGAAACCCTAATCGCCCCAGAACGTGCTGTTCGACCATTCCAACTTCATAGAGCGTTTCAGATCATTCCGAGTCAATTCATAACGTTTTCTAATCGTTAGGATTGATCTTGAATTCGTTCTCACTGATTGGATCGCCAATCAAATAGGATTCCGCACTATTTGATTCGGTACAACGAAGAATCAGTTAGTACTCCGTACGTACACGGTCCTAACAAGTGGTATCAGAGCTTTGGCTCTTGATTCTTCGTTGATTCAATCGTTTTTGTGAAAAAGTCTATGTTTTTACTCAAAAAGATCCATTCTTTCGGCTAAAAATCGAGTCTTTACGTTGCATGTTCTGAAAATTAAGTGTTTTTCGAGTTTCAGCCGTCTAGGGTGCAAACAATTGCGTTCTAGGTCAAAGTGTTCAAAAATCGCGTTTACAGCCGACCCAGTCGCACGATTATCTCAATCGTACGACTGACCTTATTCGCCCCGGTCTTTCGCACGTTTGAGTCATTCGCCAGTCCATTCGCCCGGTTGAGTCAATCGCAGTGTCAATCGCCCGATTGAGTCAATCGCCCACTCCAGTCGCACATCTGAGTCGTTCGGTCTGTTCAGTCGTCTAAGTCTCTCAGTCGTCTGTTTCAATCGTACGTTTGAGTCCAATCGCTTATAGCCCATTCGCACAGCAGTTTAATTCTCAAGTTAACTTAATTCGAAGATGGATTCAGAAAATTATGCCATGTCAGCTGGAAAGGATTCACGAATTCAGAATTTGTTGTTACTGGAAAACGAGATAGGGAACCATAACAAGCCACCTAAACTATTGACAATAGAGGACTTTCCACAATGGAGACAACGTTTGAAATCTATCTTAATGGTGTAGATACTAACTTATGGAACTCTATTGAGGTGGGTTATAAAATACCAGTAGGGGCTGATGGTGTTCCTTTGACTTTGAGTGGACTCTCCGATACACAAAAGGTTGCCTACAATGCAGAGAAGAAGGCTTATGCTATTTTGACTCAGTCCATTCCCAAGCCCATTTTTCATCAGTACTCAGAGCACAAACAAAGTAAAAAACTGATGGAAGTCCTTGAAAAGAGGTATGAAGGAAATTCTAACTTAAAGGCACTGAAAGGCAAAGCTTTGAAGAAGGAGTTTGATAACTTCTCGGCAATTGGGAATGAAAGCTTAGATGAGATAATCGACCGTTTCTACCATCTGATGAGTGAACTTAACACTCATGGTGTTAAGACTTCAATGGAAGACAAGGTTTTAAGCTTGGCAGATGGTCTACCTGCAAAGTGGGATTCGTTCATCTCTACTCTGCGATACAACTCAGTTTTAGAAACCCTGGATATCAATGACTTTATTCTAAAACTGAAAGAGGAGGAAGTGCGACAAAAATACAAGGCTAAGAAGGGTTCTTATGCTCAAGACCCCTCACTCTACAATGTTGCTTCTACTACCACCCCTGCTGCAAAGTCTTCAGGTGCTCCCCTGCAAACAGCCTTTGTGTCCAATGCATCTCAAACTTCTGACCAAGGCTCATCATCTGCAAATGAGTCTCTTGGTGCATCTTGTGTTAGTCAAAGTCCTATTGTTACTCAGTCTGCAAGGTTGACAACAGAAAATTTGGAAAGGTAACAGTGGAGGTTGCTAAAGAGCACATGGATCTATTGGCTGCTGTTGTGCACTCGTATGATGGTTTGGTGGCGGGGAAGATTGGAAATTGCCATCTTGCCGATGAAGACTATGAACAAGTAGATGAGAATGAGCTGGAAAGAATGGACATCATGTGGGCTCTTGCAAGCGCTGTCCGAAGAGCAAAGAAATTTGTGAAGAAAACAGGGCAGAATCTCGTGGCTACTAAAGATACAACCTTTGGTTTTGACAAGTCTAAAGTCACGTGCTTCAATTGTGGAGAAAAAGGGCCATTTTAAAAGGGAGTGTTCAAAGCCTAAGAAGACTGGGAATGGGAATCCTTTTTCTTCGTTCAACAGGCAAGATAGAGACAAGAAACCAGCATCCACGGGAAGTGATTCTAAAGCTATGGTGGCACAAGGAGATGAAGGACAAGACTGGTCATTTAGATTCGTGTCTGATGAAGCTAACATAGCATCTGTGGAAGACTTGAACGAAGACTCGGCGAGTGAAGGTGAAAGCTTAGCCGAAGTTGATACTGCTGAATTGGAAGAGACGTTTGATGCTGTTGATGAAATAGTCAAGAATGAGTTGAATTCAGAATCTGAAGCTCAAGCTACGTCTCAGAATGCTTTCATGGCTGGAACATCGACATCCACACAGGGTGTCCGCTACAGTGCTTCAACAAATACATGGATTGTGGATAGCGGAGCTTCCAGGCACATGACAGGAAACAAGTCTCTTCTTTTCAATGTCAAACAAATTAAAGGGGGACACGTTTCATTTGCTGGAAATAAAGGAGGATACATTACCGCTCAGGGCGAAGTAGGTAATGAGAAGGTAAAGTTTGATAAAGTAAATTTTGTTCAACAACTGGAAAACAATTTACTTTCAGTGTCTCAGATATGTGACAAGGGCTTCAAAGTTATATTTGACAACCGAAAATGTTACATACTGAAAAAGGAGATGGAGATTCCAGAGAAGCAGGTTTTGATGTCTGCATCCAGGTACAATGATCTATATGTCTTGGATATGTCTATGCTTCTACTCTGAATCTACAGCACAATGTTTCCTCTCAAAAGCTACAGAGAAGGACTCCATCTCATGGCATAGAAGGATGGGACACATAAATCAAAGGAAGATGAATCATCTGATTCACAACACCTAGTTGAGGGAGTTACAGTCAAGAACTTCCAACTTCCTGATTTTTGTGTCTCTTGCAAGAAGGGAAAGCAGATCAGGAAATCTCACAAGACCAAGCACGTCAACACAATTGAGATGCCCTTGGAGCTGCTACACATGGATCTATTTGGTCCTGTAAGCACGAAGAGTATAGCAGGAGACTGGTACTGCTTTGTAGTCACTGATGACTACTCAAGATTCACCTGGGTGATGTTTCTGAAAGCTAAATCAGAAACGTTTGAATCATTCAAGGTGCTCGTCACGACTTTGGAGTCACTCTACAAACTGAAGGTAAGGAGAGTTCGTTCTGACAATGGCACAGAGTTCAAGAATCAGTGGATGGATGCTTTCTGCAAGGAGAAGGGTATTGTTCACCAGTTCACCTCAGCATATACGCCACAGATGAATGGAGTTGCAGAACGAAAGAATCGGAGCTTAATTGAGACTGCGCGAACCATGTTAGCTGATTCAAAGCTCCCAGTTCAGTTCTGGAATGAAGCAGTTGCAAATGCCTGCTACACACTTAATCGTGTGTTAGTAGTCAAAAGGCATGGTAAGACTTGCTACGAGCTACTTCAGAAAAGAAAGCCAAATTTGGAGTATCTGGAACCATTTGGAGCTCCATGTACATTACTGAAGAAGACTCAGGATGGCAAGTTCAACGAAAAAGCAGATCAGGGAATATTCTTAGGATACAGCATCCCAGACAAGCGAGTTTACAATAATTCGACGGGTCAGGTAGAGGTGTGGTGCAATGTGGATGTTCAGAGATTCACCACACCTCCTGCTGGAAAAGGACCATCATCATTCTTTGATTATGATGGCTTTTTCAAATCCTTCAATCTTCCACAGCTTGATTCAGAGGATGATGCTGCTACCCAGATGCTGTACGATGTTCTTAACTCACCAAATCTGGATTCAAGCAACATCACACCTACTGCTGGTGCCTCAAGCTCTTCGACTCCTGCTCTTGATGAGAGTGATGATTCATCAGATGATGAAGAAGCTCCTGCTTCTAACACTGAGCAAACAGCTAATCAACACAGTGAATCATCAGCTGCTATACCAGCTGCAGGAAATCCGGATACTGAACCAGCTGTCACCAATCTGGATTCTGAGGTTGTGGTTCCTACCACACCAGTGACTAGGATCAGTGTGAACCATCCCCCCTCGTCTATCATTGGGGACATTCAATCCGGTGTGCAAACAAGAAATCAGCTGTACTCTGCTGATTATGCTGCAGTCATGGAAAAGGGTTATGTCAATGACGGGGCTTTCTCATGTTTTGTTTCACAAATCGAGCCTAAATATGTCTGTGACGCCTTGAAAGATGAGGCCTGGGTCAATGCTATGCAAGAAGAGCTACTCCAGTTCAAGAAACTTGGAGTCTGGACACTAGTTGACAGGCCGAAAGGAGTTAAGGTGATTGGTACCAAATGGGTACTAAATGCAAGAAGGATGACCAAGGTGTTGTGATCAGAAACAAGGCACGCTTGGTTGTTCAAGGCTTCAGACAAGTCGAGGGCATCGACTACAATGAAGTCTTTGCTCCCGTAGCTAGAATGGAAGCTATTCGTATCTTTCTAGCCTATGCCTCTTACATGAAAATCAAAGTTTATCAACTGGATGTTAAGAGTGCATTCTTGCATGGGGAAATCCGTGAAGAAGTATATGTCAGTCAACCCGAAGGATTCGAAGATCCTTATCATCGGGACAGAGTCTACAAGTTGGACAAGGCTCTGTATGGGCTACATCAGGCTCCTAGAGCTTGGTATGAAAAGCTCTCTACCCATCTGCTAAAGCATGGTTTTCGCAGGGGTGTGATTGACTGTACATTGTTCATCAAAGAAAAGATGGTGACTTGCTTCTGGTGCAGATCTATGTGGATGATATCATCTTTGGATCTAGAAATGAAGCGTTATGCAAAGATTTCGAATCTGTGATGAAGGCAGAATTTGAAATGAGTGCAATGGGAGAGATGAAGTTCTTCCTGGGATTACAGGTGGATCAAACATCAACTGGCATTTTCTACATCAGACCAAGTATGTCGGCGACATTCTCAGTCGGTTTGACATGGAAAATACGTCTGTTGCCGGTACCCCTCTCGCCACAAATCATGATGTGGCTCCTGATGAGAATGGGGATTTGGTGGATGCCACTATGTATCGTGGGATGATTGGATCTCTCATGTATCTCACTGCCTCGCGTCCAGATATCATGTATACAACATGTCTATGTTCTAGATATCAAGCGAAGCCAAAGTGAATCATCTGATTGGGGTAAAAAGGATTTTCCGTTATCTGAAGGGTACTCCAACACTGGGTTTGTGGTATCCTCATGACGATGACTTCGAGCTTACTGCGTACAGCGATTCAGATTATGGTGGCTGCAAGATGAATTTCAAATCGACGTCAGCAGGGTGTCAGTTCTTTGGAAGACGGTTAGTCACGTGGCAATGCAAGAAGCAGACCTCGGTTGCCTTATCAACCTGTGAAGCTGAATACGTTGCTGCTGCAAGTTGCTGCTCTCAAATCATCTGGATTCAACAGCAAATGCGCGACTACGTTTGAAATTTTCTAACACTCCTATTTATGTTGATAATTCTGCTGCCATAGCTGTCACTAAAAATCCTGTTCAACACCCAAAAACTAAACACATCGGGATTAAATATCATTTCATACGCGATTGCTATGAAAAACAATTAATTGATGTGATTAAAATTAACACGGATTTTCAGCGCGCTGACCTCTACACCAAACCGTTTGATAAACCAAGATTTTTATATTTGCTAGAGGTCAACGGCGTTAAAAAGAAAAGTGATGTGATTGCTGAAGAAGCAGATTCATAGTCCGACTTTTGTTTTAGTTTATTTCTTTCTTTCTTTCATTTTTATTTTTATTTTTTATTTATTTCCATGTCATATAAAATCCAAAACACAAAAAGATTTTCTGTTTTAGAATTTTAGGGGGAGATTTATTTCAGTATTCATTTACTTAAAAAAAAAAAAAAAAAAAAAAAAAGGGAAGGGGGAAGATAAGTTAAGCTGAAAAGGCATAGACAAATAGACTGGAAATGCGACTCGAAAAAACTGGAAAGTGATAGCACACAGGCACCGAGTTACTTGGAATATCAAATTGGTTTTTCGGTTCTAAACATAAAAATCATAAGTCAGAGAAGTCTAAGTCTAACAAAATGGGAATATGATAGAAGCTTTGACTGGTATTGTAATTACTTGGAGAAAGTAGATCTAGGGTTGTGTAAGTACACAATACGATGTGTCAGTAGATTCAACACAATAGACCATTAGACATCATCAGTGAACAGGCTTAAACTAAATTTATTCAACCAGTTGTGTGTTCCCATGGTATCCCTGGTCTGCACAATCAATCAATGTCCAATAAGGGGTGAGGAGCAAGCTAATGCCACAAATGTGAGCAAAGACCTGCAAAACAGAGCAAAGATGACCAATGTCATTAACATAATGTATATGCAAATATGCTGCTCTAAGAAGATAAATAGGTATTGCGCCTCTCTGCTGTGCGATGGCACTGACCTGAGGCTAAGCATAACCTATTTGTTCTAAGAATTCATTGTTGTTTGCGCCTCTCTGCTGTGCGATGGCACTGACCTGAGGTTCTGCATCTCTTTGACAATTTTTAGAACCAAATCTTCTAAGTCCTAGTCCGCTCAAAAATCTCCTGAGGATGATTGATTACCATATACCTGTGGAATACACAAATACGGTTTGACCTAATTCATTAAATTAATCGCTGATGTATGTCAAACGTCTGTGTATGGATTTAAGTGGACAAACATACTGACAATCGTCGTGGCTGCATCGCCTGATGTTCAAAATCAATCAGAATTACATATTAGCTCAAACATGATTCCCAGTTAGACCTTAGAAGACTTCCATAAGTGAAAAACTGTACTATCATATCATACAAAGTGTATTAAGTACTGAATGTTCCAAGTGATGGTGTATATGCCTGTCTGATTCCACGAGAGTCCATTCCGGATAAACTGTTAATGCTAACAAGCTATACAAGCCTGCCCCAACAAAAATCACAAAAATAGGTCTTTTCTATGCATAGGTTAAGTTTTTGTTTAGTCCTAGTATAATGTGTCGTGTCGGACTGTATATATTGCTATCTGCTAAACATCACTGAAAATGCTTAATGTCTATTTAAACAACTTGTTTCTGAAAGGTTAAAAGGATCACGTCTGAGGTGATCAGGTGGATAAATGGATCACGTCTGAGGTGATCGGGTGGTTAAATGGATCATGTCTGAGATGATCAATTGCAAATAATGTTTTATCCATTGGTAAATAAACTAAGTGTTGGTTCATACCTTAAAATTGGCACAAGGATAGACCAATCGTTCGACTGAATCTGATATGACCCAGTCGGCCGAATGGGGTGTACGATTGAATACAATCGTAAGATTGGACCATGCGAATGAACCCAATCGGACGGTTGAATGTGCCCGACTAGGTCAAACGTGTGAATGAGGTATGCGAATGAAACACATCGAACGATTGGAGGTGGCCGACTGAAATTGTCGTTTGGATGAACTTCAATCGGCCGATTGGAGATGAACGATTGGGTAGATGGCACGACTGAGACTCAGTCGTCCGACTATCCAAGACGACTAGACTCAGTCGGCCGACTAACCAAGGCGACTAGACTCAGTCGCCCGACTGGATTTTGCCCTAGTATAAAAACAGACCAAATCATAATCAGTCGTTCACTCTCCCAAATCGCCCCCTCTATTCGCCCGACCTAAGGAACCGCTGTCGAAATTTCCTTTGATCCATATCTGTTTTTGTTTACGTGTTCTGACACTCATTGTTGATCATACAGGTACTACTCAAGGTGTTCTATCGATAACACTGATAAATGATGTCCAAAATCTCTCAAATTCAGACCAAACAGTAACCGAACACATAATGAACAAATAGGCTATCCAAACTAGCTTAAACGTTCGAATAGAAGTTAGAATCTGATTTATCGGTAGTTTCCGAGTGCAATGAGCATAACTTCGATGTTTAATTTCAAGAATAGCTCAAAACACGAATTTGAATGGACAAACTGTCGAGTATGCGACTGGACACACTGATGAACTCCAATCGCCCGACTGAGAAGACGACTAGTCTCAGTCGCCCGACTGAGTTGAACGAATGAATCAAACGCACGACTATGCTCATTCGCTTGACTTAGTCGCCCGTATGACTAAATTCACCTTTCAAGACTCATTCGTTCCACTCAGTCGCACGGCTATGTTCAGTCGGTTGCTCAGTCGCCCGACTAACCAAAGTGGGAAACTCATTGATTTTGTTTACTTTCTTCTACGTGTACTAACGTAAACTTACATTGTGTGACAGATGGCGAGTCGATGGGTTATGAGCACGAAGCACAACATTTGTGCACATTTGGACTTGACCTCTAGGAATGCCGCTGACTTTTCTGGCATTATCACATTTCTGAGAAGATCGAGGATATACCGAGCCATCTCAGCACAGTGTACACCATACAGATCTATGCAGCAGTCGTTTTGGGAACACGCTGTGGTAGACAGATCCAGGGAGCCCTATACTATTAGAAGCACCGTTCTTGGGCAAGCTATAGAGATAACAGAGGAGGACTTAAGGACAGTCCTAGAACTAGGAAATGATGGTGACTGTCCTGTTCGTTTACATCCAATGACAGTCAGAGGTTGCTTCCTGAGGGCTAAGTATACTGGGGACATAAACTCAGGGATGCTCAACAAGAGCAATCTCTGCCCCCAGTTCAAATACCTAGCCCACGTCTTGCTCAGGTGTATTGCCTCACGAAAAGGAGGCTTCGACGAGCTCTCAGAGCAAATGCAGAGTGCCTACGTGGCTTTGGTGCTGAACCACCCCTTCAGCTTCTCCAGAATGATCTTCACTTACTTAGTGGAGAACATAGAAGTTAAGGGAAGAGAAGGCTTCTGCATGTATCCCCGCTTCTTACAAATGATTTTTGACCAGAAGCTCCTACGCTACCAAAGCAGAAAGAGGATGCGGTTATGCTTGAGGTGATGGATGATACCACCTTAGGCAGAATGAAGGTTTACCGGGGAAAGCAGGTCAAGCCCCGGTAAGACGTTTGTTTGGGCATCTGGCCCTTGAAGACTATGTGGCGCCAGCTAGGAGAAAGTGGCGTCACGAAGATAGTGACTCTGATGTAGAGCATGTCGCTCTACCCTCCGATGACTCCGATGATGATGATGACCAAGGATCTGGTCAGGGTGGAGATGGTCAAGGAAGACCTGAGACAGCTCCAATCCACCCTGACTTCATGCAGGAGGAGGAGGACTCAGACGAGGCACCACTAACCCGGACAGTGGGTAGTCGGGTAGTGGCAACCGAGGAAGGTCTGCGGGCAGTTGGTGGTCGCCCAGGAGAGACTGGAGCTCTGTTGCTGACCCATCATATAACCCAGTCTCTCCCAGCAGCCAAGGGGGAGCCTCCGGGTCAAAAGGAACTCGGAGGAAACACATGGCTCGTCCTCATGGGACGAAAGCCAAACGCAGGAGGATTACTCTTGTTTCTACCTCCCCTGCAACTACCACTTCCACAACACCTACCCAAACCACCCAAACCACTCATATCTCTCAATCCACCATATCCCAAACACCCCAAACCACCACCACCTCTATACCCCCACGTAATACTTCCACATCCACCACCACCACTGTACCACCATTTACAGCCTTTACCTCTAACCCCATATTCACCACAGCCACTACCACCACCACCACTCAACCAACAGGCCCCTCACCGTTCCCATCCAGCTCATTCATCCCACCAGTTTCTGTTGTAGAGCAGCTTGCTGTCCTAAACAGCATGGTGGTTAAGCTGATGGCGTCTGATGCGGAGAAAACGGCTCAGTTACAGCAGCTGAGAGAGTTAAGTTCCTCTCAAACTGCTGAGATTCATCAGCTACGCGAGCAGATTTCTTCCCAAGCCCAGGTGATCACCTCACAGACAGATCAGATCACTGGGTTACTTCAACATGAGGCAGAGACAGATGCTAAGTTTGGAAAGCTGGAGGCGGCTCACAAAACTCTGTTGCTTAAGTTAAAGGCACTCAAAGTGAGCCCCTCAAGATTGGAGAAGGTGATGGTGAAGATAATGATGAGGATAGTGAGGATGAGGAAGACGATGATGAAGATGATGAGGATGATGACGATGATGATGGTGGTGAAGAAAGTAATGATGATGATGATAAAAAGAAGATGATGAAGGTGAAGGGGGGGAAACCACCGAAGATCAAAGCGATAATGCTGCAGGAGAAAGGCGTACTAAACGCCGACATGATAAAGGCCCCTCTTCATCTACTACAACTGAAAATCCACCGGAGATACAAGGCAAAGTTCAAGACTAGACGTTTATTTATTTTACTGAAACTTTGTACTTGAAATTATATTCTAGTCTGTTATATATAAAGTTTTGTGGATATAAATCATTTTTGGTTATGTGATCAATGTATACTTACTTGCAATATATTTGATTTTGTAACAGGATCAACCACACAAATCGATGAGCATGATGTTATGCCCCTTCGTCAGATTGAGACCAAGTTGACTATGATTCTTGATCTTCAAGGGATAGTGCAACGGTCTGTGGGTTACTCAGCTGAAGAAGGGGAAATCATTCACGACTTGACAGATGAACAGATTGCAGAACTGTTCAGTCTGAATCCGGATGAGTTGGTAAAAGATGCTCCCGCAGTCGATGTAGTCAGTGATGAAGAACTTCAAGATGTCGACGAGGTGGAGATTGAGGACGTAACGGCTGATCATTATCCCCAATACACTAACGCCGACGGCGAAGTGCTTCCAGATGTGGGGGAAACTTTTGACAGCAATATATTTGATAAAGTGGAAGAGATGACAGCAGCTAAGGCAGCTGCAGAAGAAATTCCTCAGGCAGATGAAGCTGATCGTGCAACCAAGAAGGAGGAATGGATTGCCTGCCTTGAGGAAATGAAGAAACAGCGTGGGCCTCCAAAGTCAAATGCCTACACCAAGCTTTACAAGATTAAAAACATCAGAAGGTGTCAGGAAAGATTATCAGCTGGGCATACTTTGATGATCTCAAAGTATATGCGTAAAGAGAGAGAAGGGAATCGAATATTTCAGATTTCCTCATGATTTGAAAACTCTTCCAGGGTTTGAGCTTAATCGTCTAGCCAACTTGAACCTCCTATATGCTGTCCCAGGAAAGATATCAGGATGGTTTGAGCAGGCACTAAAGAAAGAGTACCATACTAGGTGGGTCAACTTTAAACCTCAACAGCCAAGAAGGTTATTTCATAGGACTGAGGTTGACCCCACCTCCGGAAGACCAAAAGTGGTCTTGAGATGGCACCCTCCGCGCACGATGTCGCGTATTCCATTGAGGGAGATGCCTCAGGATTTTACACCCCATTTCAAATGGTGGTATTATGACTGGCGAACTGGTGAAGCCGTCATAGTTTTGGAAAAAGAAGGAACGGTCGAGACGATAAGAGTATTTGATCCGATGTGGCTAACCAACTTGTCTGAGTCTGATGTCTATATCTTATTCAAGTGGCCACTGTTCTTTGATACACAGGATATTGTGCAAGCACTGCAATTTCAACATGTTATACGTATCTGCTTCGCATTAAATATTCATTCTGGGATCTCAAGAGAGGAAAGGGTAAAACGATATGAAGAGTTCAAGAAAGAAGTAAAAGTCTAGATAGAACTAGGTCCAAGGGGGAGTTTGTTGGTACACATGTCCCCAGTTCTAGTCTAGTGAGCAGAAATGTAATAAACTTCTATCTTGTTACACATATGTAATGTTAAATCAATCTAATGAGAATCTCTTCTTTATATGGTTGTTGATTATATAATGTTATATCTACTTATTTTATTAGTTGTTACACGCTTAATATGACCATGTTATATAGGTTTACAGTTGTGAGACACAGTTCTGAATCATTAAAGGTTCATGAATGTGTTTGACTAAACATCTCTTTCAGTCGCCCGACTGGACCATGCGAATGGTCCAATCGCACGGTTGAACTAAGAGGTTGAGTCAATCGGACGGTTGAGTCATCAGTCTGACTCAAGCGTACGAATGAATCAGTCGTATTACTCAATCGCACGACTGAGTCAGTCGCAAGACTCAGTCGCACGAATGAGATCTGTAACCTATAAATACCACTTAATTCGTGGAAAAACTAGACACTTCGAATACTAGAAACCCTAATCGCCCCAGAACGTGCTGTTCGACCATTCCAACTTCATAGAGCGTTTCAGATCATTCCGAGTCAATTCATAACGTTTTCTAATCGTTAGGATTGATCTTGAATTCGTTCTCACTGATTGGATCGCCAATCAAATAGGATTCCGCACTATTTGATTCGGTACAACGAAGAATCAGTTAGTACCCCGTACGTACACGGTCCTAACAGCTGCTCTACATAATTGAGCCGTTCATCCACTTCAATATCATCCAGTGATACAACCATGTCTTCATCAGCTAAACACTTCCTCAGATGAGATACATGGAATGTCGGATGAATTCCACATAGCTCATCGGGTAGCTCCAGCCTATAGGCCACCTCTCCTACTCGAGAATGATTTGGAAAGGTCCTATGTATCTCGGGCTTAGCTTAACCCTCTTTCGGAACCGAATAATTCCTTTCCAAGGTGAAACCTTCAACATAACTCGGTCGCCTACCTTGAATTCAATCGGTTTACGCCTCTTGTCGGCGTACGACTTTTGTCTATCTTTCGCCGCTTTTATGAAAGCCTTGATCCTTTCTAACTTCTCAGTGGTAGCCTCGATTACCTCAAGGCTTCTCTTTCTGTCCAATGTCATCCCAACATACGGGTGTCCTACACCCTCTATCGTATAGCATCTCGTAAGGTAGCATCCCAATGCTGGCATGATAACGTTGTTGTATGAGAATTCTGCTAATGGTAAGTGATCATCCCAACTTCCTCTAAAATCGATCACGCATGCTCGAAGCTTATCCTCGAGCATCTGGATCGTCCTATCAGACTGACCATCTGTCTCAGGATGATAAGTCGTGCTAATGTGCAGCCTCGTCCCCATCGCATCATGAAATCTCTTCCAAAACTTTGATGTAAATCAGGTGTCACGATCCGACACGATAGACACCGACACACCATGACGAGCTACAATCTCCTTAATAAATAGATACACTAATCTTTCTGATGAATACGTCTCGCGGATCGGTAGGAAGTGAGCACTCTTCGTTAGTCGATCAACTATCACCTAAATGGTATCGCACCCCCTTGTCGTACGAGGTACCTTAGTTATAAAGTCTATGGTGATGTGCTCCCACTTCCACTCGGGTATATCCGACGATTGAATCTTCCCGTATGGTTTCTGATGTTCTGTTTTCACTTGCAAACAAGTAAGGCACTTGCTCACGTACTCTACTATGTCGCGCTTCATTCCCCGCCACCAATAATCTTCTTCATATCCAGATACATCTTCGTGGCACCAGGATGAATCGAGTATCAAGTCTTATGAGCTTCATCCATGATCCGCCCTCGTAGGTCTCCGTAACGAGGAATCCACATTCGCCCATTTTGGGTTCTAACTTTATGGGTATTTTCTCCCAATTCCGTTGACTAAACCTCTTATTCTTTTAGAGTTAAGGCGATCCTCTTTCAACACCTCATCTTGAATCCTTTGACTTGTGTCATCAAGTCAGCGGTCATAACCAGCTGATAAGCCTTCACTCAAATCGGCCCGGGCCTCTATTTTCGACTAAGGGCATCGGCCACGACGTTGGCCTTACCCAGATGGTAATGGATCTTACAATCATAATCCTTGATAAGCTCTAACCATCTCCTCTGTCTCATGTTGAGATCCTTTTGTTCGAAGAAGTATTTCAAGCTCTTGTGGTCGGTGAAGATGGTGCACTTCGTCCCGTATAAGTAATGCCTCCAAATCTTCAACGTGAAAACCACGGCCGCTAACTCTAAATCATGGGTAACACCCCGAAAAGTTAAAACGAGTCATTAAGGATAAGTGGGCTTAACTAATGGGTATTTAATAGAAAAAGAAAGGATTATGGGCTAATTTGGGTTATGGACAAGAACTTGAGTAATTGAGGCCCATGATCAGCCTTAATCTACCCAAATGCAGCCACCATCCTCCCATTTCAGCCCTAGCAACAAAAATTTCGTGGAGAGAGAGAGTAGAGAGAGAAAGTGCAAGAAACTCAAGATTTGGGGTTTCTAAGGTCAAGGAATTGGAGATCTGGGCGTTTGTGCATCAAATCTCAAAGAAAGGATCAACAAACAAGGTAAGAAACGACTTCTAAGCCTTCTGTAAATCAAACCTGGATTCTAGGGTTTTGGGTTTTGAAAAGTTGCAAAGAATCGCATAAAGGTCACATTTTTACGTATGAAAACGTGTAAAAAGCTTAGATTTGGCTTCATGGAAGTTAAACCAAGGATTGGACGTAAAAAGTTAAGATTTTGGGTTAAAAACGGGCTGGTTCTTAGTTTTATTCATCCAGCAAAACTGGGCCCCGATCCAGCGAAACTGTGAGTTAATCCAGCGAAACTGTGCACTCATTCAGCAAGACTAGGAGAAATTCCAGCGAAACTACCGTTTCGCTCGGGCGAAACTACAGTTTCGCCGGGAATCTCGCTAAGACCCAGACTGACCCATAGACTTCGCGAAAGTAGGAAATTCCAACGAAAGTTGGGCGCTCAAGGCAGCGAATCTGTCTAGCGAAACTAGCAGAAGTGCTGCCCAGCGAAACTGCTCGCGAAACTGCAGTTTCGCTGCAGCGAAACTGTGGGCGAAACTATGAAGAAAATGACGTTTTTGTGTATTAACTTTCGTGCAGCTAGAGTGTTTGGACTATAGCTTAAGTAACTTAGGATTGAAGTTATTTGCTAAGTTCAGGTGAGTTCTAGACCCCCTTATTTAAACATTTTCCATGTTTTTGGGGCTATTATGCATAATAAACATAAGGTTTTCAAGGTAAGGATTTCAAGGTGTTTTAACAAGAAAATACATTTTTCTAAAGTAAAATGTGACATTTAAATAGCTCAAAATAATTTTCGGGCGCGCTGACCTGGCAGCCCGGCCCCAGCCATGGGCGTTGCCCCTTGGACCCCACTAGGGGCTGCTGCCCCTAGGACCCCGCTGTCAGGGGCTGCCGCCCCCGAACCCCCGCTGTCCCGCGGAGGGTCGGTTACGTGTTATAATGACTAGTACTTGGTATGTTGTGCGCTTAATAAGCTAAGTATTTATATATATATATCAAGTGAAAGATAATACTAATGAGAAGTGGAACTTAACGAATGTTACCCCCGGGCCCGTTTGATGATGAAAAGTCTTGCAAGCACTATGATAGACTTCACTTATGTGAGTCTGATGTATGATGATGGATCCGTATTCATGAGCGGCTATGTGCCTAGCAGTGTGGATCAACTGTCAGGGGAAGCTACCGTGAAGATGTGTACAGACGGGGATCGATCAACCGTCGGGGGTAGCGACCATGGATAACGTGTACCGACGGGGATTGACATTCGTTGTCAATCAACATGGAGATCTTGCTTTGTGCAATCTCGCCTATGATGAAGTGAAATGTAATGAAAGAATGAAAGATAATGAACGTGCCTAATGTGATGCAAGTAACGTTTGAAGTATGATGTTTGCGTGTTCATTATATGAAGGATAAAAGATTATATTTTCTTATTTATATAAACTAGAACTCACTCAGCGTAGCTGACTTTTTATGCATAATAATGGACAGGTAAGCGTTGAGGCTGAGGATGGCACCACGAAGTTTCTTGGGAGCAATGGATGGCATTCCTGTTAATGAAGTCTTTATTGTAATTAACGAACAAGGAATATGTTTGTTTACATTTAAAGGACAAATGTATGAGTACAATGGGTTTTTTAAGTTTTAAATGAATGTTTAAATATCTTCCGCTGCAATGTTTTGTTATTAAGCTGATTTTATGCTATGGTTAACCAACTGTGAGGCTTCCCGGGAACGGGGCCTTACATCGAGAACCAACTGGCACCTTGCAGCTGACCAAACAAGTCATCAATCCTTGGTAGCGGATACCGATTCTTCACTGTCAGCTTATTAAGCTCTCGGTAGTCGATGCACATCCGCATACTACTGTCCTTCTTCTTCACAAACAATACCGGAGCACCCCAAGGAGAGATACTCGGTCGGATAAACCCTTTATCCATCAGCTCCTGCTGTTGAGCCATTAGCTCTTTCATCTCGGTAGGAGCTAATCGATACGATGCTTTGGAAACAGGTTGAGCACCGGGTATCAGATCAATCTAAAACTCAATCTCACGATCTGGTGGCACACCTTGTAAGTCTTCTGGAAAACACGTCTGGGAAATCACACACCAGTGGTATGTTGGAAAGTTATGGTACTGACGCGTCCACATCTTTCACGTAGGCCAGATAGGCACTACATGCACGTCCCATGCACTTTCCCGCTACCTCCATTGAAATTACCTTCGGAATCATAGTAACACGATCACCGTAGATCGTCACCGAACTTCCATCGGGCGTAACTAGTCGAATCATCTTCATGCGACACACGATGTTCGCCTCATAGGTTGCTAACCAATCCATCCCTAGTATTACATCGAATCCACCTAGGGGCATCATATGTAAATTGGCAGAAAACCTATGGCCTTCTAGTTCTATGGCAAAGTCCTCTATCATATTAGTAATTCTAGTAGACTTACCAATAGCAGCTTCTATATCGAATCATCAATACTCCTACTACTAACAATAATTTAGCACAGAAAGTAGTAGAGATGAAACTCCTACTAGCACCAGAATCAAATAATACGGAGGCACAAGTTTGTTTACTAGAAACATACCTGACACGACATTAGGGTCCACTCTAGCCTCCTCCCGGGTCATTGTGAAAGCTCTAGCACTTGCCCTCTGCTCCCCTTCTCCAATCTTCTTTGTCGCTCCAGAACTCTCGGCCCTTGCCTTCTTACAGTCCTTGCTCACGTGGCCCTCTTCGCCATAGCTATAACACCTCAGCACCCTGCAGTCTTTAGCAATGTGACCAGACTTCCCACACTTGAGCATACGTTCAATCCTAACCTACACTCACCAGTATGCTTCCTCCATATTTTCTGCACTTTCTCAGCCCCGGGTTTGATGACCCTACCCTACAGTCACCCACCTTCATCCTTTTGTTTTTTAGAGTGAAACCAACACGTCCAAACCGCTTCCCATTCTAGTTCTTATCGCCATCACCTGTCGTCTTCATCTCCACCATAGTCTCCTCTCGCTCATCATACAACCTACCCGCCAGGTCTACAGCCAATAGAAAGGTACCCGGTTGGGCAACCATTAAATGCCTGCGTATGTCAGCCGGCAATCCCTGGATGTACCTCTTGATCTTTCTCAATACCGGCGTCACCTGATCTGGCACCAGCCTCGCCATTTCATTAAATTTGGTGGTGTATTGCTGGTGGGTCATGGTTCCCGCATTGAGTTGCAGGAACTCCCTCTCGATCTTGTCGAGTTCCCAGTGAGGAAAGAATTCCTCGATCACCAATTTCTTCAACTCTATCCATCGCATCTTCCCGATGGCCCTAGCACCCTCAGCTTGGACAATGTTGTCCCACCATTCTACATTGTACTCTTTGGCGATTCTTAACCTCATATCATGATTCATCCTATCAAATTTATTTATTGATGCTATCACTGTAACTCCACTATTCTACATTGTACTTTTTGAATCCTGATCATTGGTGTAAAACGTATAACCATTGATGTCGCACCCTTGGTAGGATGTTACACTAATGTCTGGACCCCTCCCTAATATTTTCACAGTTTTATCAAAATTTGTTTGGCCATGAGTTGTCATTACTTTTTCTTTTAACCAACTAGCAAACTCTTCGTATGTTTCATTTCACACCATTGGCTCTTACCCCGGTATTTAGACCGTAATGTCTCCATGTGTTCGTTAATATATGAAGCAATACAAGTCATGTGTTTTAGGACCTCAGAATGTGCAAGTTGTAAAAGATCATGGCTTGGGATGATTGTTTTCATACCAACACCTCCGACCCCTTCAAGTCTTCCCGCGTGACGAGATTGAGGAACACCAATACTTTTGACACCAACTAAATAACCTGTAAATAAATCATTTATTACATTGTAAATAATATTATATAAAAGTAATATAAAAATTGTAATAAATTATAAATGTAATGATATAATTACCTATGTAAAACTCGGTCACCTCTTTGCAAGTATATCCTTCAACCAGACTACCTTCAGGTCCTTACAGTTTCTTACGTAACATTTAAAAAACCCATGTATCTTTCAAAAGGGTACATGTAGCGTAGAAATATGAGACACAAACTTAATTTCTTCTACATTATGGATTACAGGGTGAACCATCACATCAAAAAGGACGATAGAAAGTATATCTCAAGTTCGCAAAGTGTGATGACAATTTCTTTTTGCCATGTATCCAATGACTCAGGATCAATAACTTTTGAATGGATCATTTTAAAAAACAAATAAAGTTTTATGATTGTATGTCAGATATTATTTGGTAATAATCCTCGAATTGTAATAGGAATCATATGTGTCACAAAAACATGACAATCATGAGATTTCATACCCAACAATTTACAATCTTTCATCGACACCTACCTTTTAATGTTTGCAGAATAGGTAGATGGAACTTTAATATCATATAAACACTTACAGAACTTTGTTTTTCATCTTTCGACATATCATAACACGCAGGTGGTAGATAAAAACCTTGGGGTCACAACAGGAGCAAGCTCTTTACGTATTCCTATTTCTTCCATTTCTTTACAAACGTTAATCCCATCTTTAGTTTTCCCGGGAATTTAAGCTGAGGAAGTTATCACATACATTTTTTGTGACAACCCGTATTTTCAGGTTAACATCGTTAACGTTCACGTTTACATTCTTTAAATTTTCCTTTAATATTTTAACCTAGTGACTTAATTGATAATTACTTAATTGATAATTTTTCTTTATAATAATAATAATAGTAATAATATAATATAATAATATAATAATAATAATAATAATAATAATAATAATAATAATAATATAATAAAATAATAATATATTATTATTATTATTATTATTATTATTATATTATAATATTAATAATAATAATAATAATATTACTAATAATAATATTGAAATAACGAAGCCTTATCTCCACTCTTCTCGGCAAATTAAACCACCTTCAATCTCATTCAAAACCCCCCCGTAACCCTAGCAGTTCCCATTTACAAATCTCCGAACTAGTGCCACTGCGGTTCTTCCATTGTGCGAGATACCTGAACGTCTCCGGCAACAACCATACCTCTCGAAGCCCTCCTTTCGGCCAAACCGCAACTACAACCTCCGGTAGCCCTCTTATCACCTATGAAACTCACGAAAACACCTTGTTCACTCCTGTTCCTCTCCCACACGATGACGTTAACAACGATCGCAACCGCCATACTCGTCTCCTGTGCGCGTGGATCAGCCCCGATAGCCTTCTGTTTGGATAAGAGCATTGACGATCAGTCGAATCAACTACGATATGTCCTCTCTGTTGATTACACTCGTTTTCTACGGTTTGGTTTCGATGTGCTTATCATGTGTGGATGCTCGACTTTGAGGGGCTTGTTGTGACCGATTGTGTATTATTAACATTACATGTGTTATAGGTTGTGTATACGTATGTAAAGAAGCCCGTATGTGTTATGCGTATATATTGATATATATGGGTTGTGTGCGATGTTTTCTGCCGTATGTACGAGCATGTTGCGTTTGATGTGGGTTCGTGTGTGTGTTGTTTATGTGTGGGTGTTAAATTGTGTACATGCGCATATGCTGCAATGTATAGAAGTATGTTGGAGTTCTTGTTGTATGTGTGTCATATATGTGTGTCGTATGTATATATGTTACTTAATATGTATGTACAGTGTTATGCATGTGTATGTGTTACGCATGTGTGTGGGGCAATTCAGCCGCATGTGGGTGTAGGTATGCGTGGTGTACGTATCTTCCGGGTATATATTTTGTCTTGTATGATTGAGTGGTGATTAAGTTCCATGGGTGTGTGTGTATGTATATAAATATGCATCCTGTGAATCCATTTTGTGTATATATTTTGTCTTATATGTATTTAAGGGGACATGAATGCGTGAGTGGTTATGATGCTTCAACATGTTCTGGGTGTGTATGTGGTGTGCGAGTTAGTGTGCATATTATATACATATTTTGTTTAGCTAGTATGGTTTATGCAAGTGGTTTGGGTTTATGTTCTACCGTGTATGGAATGCGGGTGGGTGTGCATGAGGAATTTTAGTGACATTATTATTGAGTGGGTTGTGTATCATATGTACATCATATGTACATTATATGTAACATGTATACTATGCGTGTATTGTAAGTAATGTACCTTCAGATACGTATGCGTATGTGTTTAGTACATTCTTTATATGGAGTATTATATATGTTGTGTATGAAAAACATATATACGTATATATGGGCATGCGTTGATAAGAATTTTACATATGGTGTGGTGTATAAACTATATATATGTATGTTGTCGAAAGGGTGTAGGTACGAATTACATTGCTCTTGATGTCTGTTTTGCGTGCATAACCGAGTCGTGAAACGCGAAACCAAACAATCCTTACGTTTATAATTAATAATTAATGTTAATAACTAATATTAATTATATATATACTGAATGAAATACAGGTTAATCGGAACCCTAATCTTTGTGCTTTTGTTTATTCATCACTGTGCAACCAAGGTGAGTTCTCAGCCCCACTTTATTTACTTTCTTATGGTGAAAGGAACTTGTGTTCAAACTCATTTTCATTGATCAGTATTATTATAATATCACTTGTTTACTAGTGTTATACCATTTAAGTCCTCATCCTTGAACCGTTAATGTACGTATTATAGCGAGGTAATTCTGAGTAGATCTACTGGGTTTGACAAACCCCGCCCGGACTAGTCGCGCTAGCACAACGTTCATCAAATGGTTGTTTAATTGACCTAATTTCTGTGCTATGACCTGGTATTCACAGCCGAGGTGTTCATTTACATTGTCAGCTTCGGTTACGAACTTTATACACTTAGTAACTGGTTAAGTAGACTAGCTATCTATTGATATTACTTTGTTTACTGCATCTGTTACATTATGTTCTGTTCATCAAAACCTGTGAACTCACCAACCTTGTGTTGACACTTAGCATGTTTCTTTCAGGTTCTTAAGGCGTGCATGATAGGATCAATATCTTGCATCTCATCATTGTTTGGTCAACAAAACACATTTACATTTACTATCATCTTATACTTATTTGGTTTTGCGCGTGTTTGCGCCTTTGGATATAAATTAATACACTTCCGCATTTACTTTAATGTTTTCTTAATTGACTCTGATTTGGAAAGTTTTATCGTTGATAAGTAACTATTTTGTTTATAAATGCTGTGCCGTTTAGTGTAACTAACGGCTGAGATCCTGGCATGTCACGCGCCTAACGGTATTACCCTATTTGTGGAAATTGAGGGTGTGAAAGATTGGATCAGAGCTATTGGTTATAGCGAACTAAAATGAATTTTTGCATCTCATTTGCATTGCATTTAGAATATAGCCCGATGCCTTAGTTACACACATATAACCCGTTTAGCTTCTTGTTTGTTTGCTTACTTGCTAGATCGCTTGACGTTGCTCATTCCTGTGAGCGGTTCTTTGCTGGAAATGACATCTTCATCATCTACTCCATCATCTTCTTCTCAAGGCATGAGGCCCAATCATAATGATTCTATACCTCCACTTTCAGGTTCGTACGAATGGCCCATGCGTATTAATAGTAACGAGGAGTTGGATTACGAACAACCGTTTGCTCTACCAAAGTACCCACCGGTTCATAAGTGGGAACACTACCCTGAGTATATAACCATCCTAGTTCAGGAGAAAAATGTCCCCCTAACTCCTGAAAATCGGCCTCATACTAGATCTACTAAGGCTAGGATTCCTGATGCCCCTACCCTACCTTCCCTACCCTGTCCTCCCGAGCAGGCCATGATTGCTATGGCAGCTACTCTACATGTCAAGCGTAAACATGTTACTGATCTGGAGAACGACAACCAAGCATTGAAAAAACAAGTGCGGGATTCGGCCGAGGAGATCAAGGAGATAAAGAGACGGTATAACGTACTGATGGAATATCATAACAAGCATGTGGACCACGTCACTAGTTTGTATGATCATGTGATTACCGACGAGGTGGACATCCCTGCTAACAGTCAGCGACTTGATACTGTCGAGGGTCAAGTCAATGCACTGAACGCAGCACCGGAGCCTGATGAGGAAGACCTCGAGGAGGAGCCGGAAGAAGCACTAAAAGAGAAGGAGGATCCAGCGAAAGGACCGGAAGAAGAGCCTGAAGAGCAGCCAGTAGATGAGCCTGAGAACAGTGCTGGATCAGTCGACTCTCACTGATTGCCTTAGTCTATTCATTTTTTTATTTATTTCTCTATCCATTAGACTTTCATTTATTTTCACACCTAGATGGGAAGGGTTGTTTCCCATCACACTTATGTTTCTGAATTTTGATATTTGGTTTGATTAATTGTAGACGTACTTACAATTTATTTTGCTAGAAATTATTATTGAACTCATTAGTTGTGTGTGTGCTAAATTCTTTTAATTACTTGTTCTTAAATGAAATAGTTATGTTACATATTACTTATTTTTGTATGTTGTGATTGTTAAGAATGTCTGGACGTGGTCGAGGTTGTGGACGTGGTCACGGTACCATAAACATGACACCAGCAGAGCTGGCGGCCCTCATCAATCAGCACGTGGCTTATGCTCTGGCGAACCAGCGTCCCATTCCACAGGCCGCTCCTGTCGGTAAGCAAAACCCAATTCATATCTAACATTAACGTTCCGTTAGTCTCGTAAGTTGTAACATTCATTCTATAATTCCAAAGTCCTTATCTAATTTCATTACAGGTCAAGGATCCTGCACGTTCAAGTCCTTTATGGACTGTAAACCCAATCCGTTCACTGGAGCAGAAGGACCCATAGGACTCCTACGGTGGTTCGAGAAACTCGAATCGGTGTTTGATATGTGCAACTACCGGCGGTAAATCAGGTTAAATACGCCACCGACACCCTGGACAGAGCTGTTTGTCCTGTGGAACCCCCAAGTACAAATGCTAGGAGTTGAGATTGCTAACCAGACAACCTGGGAGGATTTCAAAACCCTGATGAAGGAAGAATACTGCCTCGGAAGAGGTGAAGAAATTGGAAATGGAGTTCTGGAATCTCAAAATGACAGGTTCCGAGATCGAGGCATACACCACTCGATCTAACGAACTTGCTACTTTGTGCCCTAACATGGTCAATCCTCCTTCCTTGAGGATTGAGAGGTATCTTCATGGTTTGTCGCCTGAAATCCAAGGCATGGTCACCGCTTCCAGACCAAACACCATTCAGGAGGCGATTAGACTGGCCCACAGGTTAATGGACAAGGCAGTAATGCAGGGTAAGCTGCCCCCACGCGGTTCTATGTCAACTACCACTGATGGCACTAACAAAGGAAATGGGAGTCTGGTTCCAACAATAAGCAGAACACTTCTCAACAGCAACTACACCAGTCACTAAAGTTTGACAACTCCACTTCATCACACCAATCATCTTCTTCATCACAACATGGTAGTGGCTACACTGGAACATTATCTAAGTATGACAAATGCAACAACCACCATACTAGGCCTTGCAACAGGAACACTGGTGAGAGATGTGGCAATTTTGGCCACGCTGCTAAGAACTGTTGTGTGAACTTAGCAGCCAAGTAGCCAACGCAACGGGGAGAACAAAGAGACTGCTACGAGTGTGGCCAAACTGGGCACATCAAAAGGTACTGCCCAAAACTGAAGAAGAACAATGGTGGTGGTAATGGTGCTGACAACCGCAATGGCAATGGAAACGGAAATGGTAATGGCAATGGTGGTGCCAAAGGTCGAGCCTTCGTCATGGGTTCAGGTGAGGCACGTAATGACCCTTCTATTGCAACTGGTAAATTTCCACCAACGGTTGTTTTGCATCTGTGCTATTTGATTCGGTGCTGATAGAAGTTTCATATCACATAAGTTTAGTCGATTGTTAGATGTTAACTCTACGGCCTTAGATACGAACTATAAAGTAGAAATAGCTGATGGTAAGATCATAGAGTCTTCTCATATATACTGAGGTTGTAAGATCAGTCTGTCAGGGCACAACTTCGATATTGATCTTCTATCTATTACACTCGGTCACTTCGATGTTGTAGTCGGCATTGATTGGTTGTCCAGGAACCAAGCTGAAATATTTTGTCATGAGAAACTCATTCGATTTACTTTGCCTAATGGGGAGATACTCACGGTGGAAGGCGACAAGAGTGGTGCTGTAGTCGGCATCATCTCTTACATGAAAGCTCAGAAGTGCCTGAGGAAAGGGCATTCAGCGAATTTAGCCTAGTCACTAAAAAGACCACTGAGGAGAGGCGACTGGAAGACATTCCCATTGTTAGAGATTTTCCTGAGGTACTTTCTGAGGACTTGCCTGGCCTTCCTCCACATAGACAAGTAGAATTTCAGATCGAGTTAATACCAAGAGCTATCCTCTTCCACGTATAGACGACCTGTTTAACCAACTGCAAGGATCAAGTTACTACTCGAAGATTGATCTGAGGTCTGGATATCATCAGCTTAGGGTTCGCGAAGAAGGCACATCCAAGATAGCTTTCAGGACTTGGTATGGGCACTTTGAGTTCGCAGTCATGCCATTTAGGTTGACGAACGCTCCTGCAGTCTTTATGGATCTCATGAACCATGTCTGCAAACCCTATTTAGACAAGTTTGTCATCATCTTCATTGATGACATACTCATTTATTCTAAGAATATGATGGATATCAGGAACACTTAAGGACTATTCTAGAGCTTCTGAAAACCAAACAGCTATATGCCAAGTTTTCCAAGTGTGATTTCTAGATGAGAGAAATATAGTTTCTAGGGCATGTGGTTATGAGAACGACATCCATGTTGACCCGTCTAAGATTAAGGCAATCAAGAATTGCTCAGCCCTAACGACACCTACTGAGGTACGCCAATTTCTTGGATTAACGGGTTACTATCGGTGCTTCATAGAAGGATTCTCCAAACTGGCACAACCCTTGACTTCTCTAACGCTCAAAGGAACCATCTACAAGTGGGGTAGCAAGGAAGAAGTGGCTTTCCAAGTGCTTAAAGACAAATTATGTAGTTCTCCGATCTTGGCATTACCTGAGGGAATGGATTATTTCGTTGTGTATTGTGACGCGTTAATCCAGGGCTTAGGTTGCGTGTTGATACAACGAGAGAAAGTGATAGCTTATGCATCGAGACAACTTAAGGTGCATGAGAAGAAACATACAACTCATGATCTAGAGTTGGCAGTTGTGGTATTCGTACTCAAGATCTGGAGACATTACCTATATGGAACCAAGTGTACAATCTTCAGTGATCATAAGAGTGTTTAACATATTTACCAGCATAAAGAGCTGAACATGAGACAAGGACGATGGCTGGAACTTCTGAACAATTACGACTGTGCCATCATCATCCTGGAAAGGCTAACGTGGTAGCCCTTGCCCTTAGTCGTAAGGAAACCCTAAAGCCTCGTCGTGTCCGTGCATTGCAATTAACTATTCATTCTGACCTACTGTCACAGATTAAGAATGCTCAGGCTGAGGCATTACAGGAACAGAACATCAAGTCAGAGTGTCTCAGAGGAGCTGAGAAATTACTTCGGGAAAAGTTAGATGGTCTTCGTTACTACGAAGACAGTGTTTGGGTTCCATTATTCAGGAATCTCCAAGATTTGGTGATGGATGAAGTTCACAAGTCTCGTTGCTCAGTACATCGTGGATCTGATAATATGTACCAAGATCTGAAGATCATTTACTGGTGGCCTAACATGAAAGCTGAAATAGCCACCTACATGTCAAGGTGTTTGACCTGCTCTAAAGTCAAGGCAGAGTATCAAAAACCGTCAAGTTTGCTTCAACAACCTGAGATTCCAGTGTGGAAATGGGAGAATATTTCCATGGCTTCGTCACAAAATGTAACACCCCGAATGTATAAGCAAGCAACTTAGTAATAATGGATTAAGTTGAGAATAAAAGATATATATATATATATATATAAGGGGGAAAAGAAAATGATTAATATTATGGATTTAAGCCTAATTAATCCATGGGATAAGTGTTAGGTGTGTTTAAGGGCCCATAATCAGCCTTTAAACAAACCCTGATCAGCCATCTCCCTCACACTTCCAACCCAAGAAAGAAAGAAACCCTAAAGAGAGAGTAGAGAGAGAAAATGAAGATTTGGAGGATTTGGAGCATTGGTTGCTTTGAAGATTTAAGATCTGGTGTTGGTGAACGAAAGTAGCAAGAGAAGAGCAGGAAATCAAGGTAAGAATCATCCTCCAAACATCCCTTTAGAAAATATTCAAATTTCTAGGGTTTTGGGTTCAAAAAGTTTCAAAAAATCACATAAAGGTCAAATTTTTACGTATGAAACGTGTAAAAAGGTTAGATATGGTTTCATGCATGGTAAACCAAGGATTTGGACGTAAAAAGTTAAGATTTTGAGTTAAAAACGGGATGGGTCATCATTTTTGTTCGTCCAATGAAACTGTGAGCCCGATCAGCGAAACTGTGGGCTCATATGGCGAAACTAAGAAAGTTCCAGAGAAACTACAGTGAAATTGCAGTACCAACGAAAGTTGACCCGTAGATATTGCAAAACTAGGAAATTCCAACGAAAGTTGGGCGCTACTGTCAGCGAAATTGCAGTACCAAACTGGCAAAGAAAATGCTGGGCGAAACTGGCAGCGAAACTGCTGTGCAAAACTGGCAGTGAAACTGCTGGGCGAAACTGGTGGCGAAACTGCCGGGCGAAACTGGCTGCGAAACTGCCAGCGAAACTAGCGAAGCTAGCGAAATTACCAGTGAAATTGTTGGCGAAACTATGTAGAGAATGACCTATTTTGTGCTAACTATCATGTAGACTGTGTGACCCGAATCATAGGCTAAGTAGCTTAGACATAGGGTTATTTAACGACAAGGTGAGTTCTAGATCCCCTTGTTTACAAGTTTTTTCATGTTTTTGGGGCTATTAAGCTTAGTAAACCTAAGGTTTTCCAGCCAGGGGCATTGCCCCTTGGACCCACTAGAGGCTGCCGCCCCTAGAACCCCGCTGTTAGGGGCTGCCACCCCTAGAACCCCGCTATTAGGGGCTGCCGCCCCCGAACCCCCATGTCTCGCGGATTGTCAGTTATATGGTTTATCCCTCATGGTTGATGAAATGTGAATGCATAGACTAAGAGTTTACTACTTATTATGTGTAAAGTGTATGTAAAAACTAAAGATGTAAGTGAAACATAAAGAATTGTTATTGGGCCCATAACGTGTACCTTGATAAAGTAAAGCCTTGCAAGCAATTGATAAAGGAGGGTTGCATTTGTTGTGCCCTCATGACAGTAAGTAAAGGCTCGAACAGGCATGTCAATAAGGCCTGGATTGACATGACAATAATGGCCTGTTTAGGTACGACAGTAAGGCCTGAATTGGCATGTCAGTAAAGTCCTATGTTTATCATAGGCACAGATAGTAACTGGGAATTGACGGGTAAAGAAGAGTAATAGTTAAAAACTTAATCGAAAGTCTTAATGATAAAGTATTTGATAAAGCGATAATATGTGTATATCAATGTTCTGATATGTGACGATTATTTTCAAATGTTAAAGCTAATATATCTTATAAAGTGTTATTTAATGAAGTTAACCTAGAATTCACTCAGCGAAGCTGACTTTTTATGCATATTAGTTGACAGGTGAGCTTTAAGGTTTAAGGGATGAGAGCATGGATCTAAAGCTTCTTGGCATTTAAAGGCTGGCAATCCTGACTAAGAAGATTGTTAAGAAGATCATTGAAGACTATTTGATGTTTTAAAGACAATATTAAAGTTTTAAATTTGAGTATGTTGTAATGGATTGAAATTTACTTTACTTTTCCGCTGCAATATACATCTAAATGAATGTGTTAAATCTATATTTTGCTGTGAATGACCATCTGTGAGGTTTCCTGGGATCAGAGCCTTACACAAAATTGCCCAGTTCGCAGACTGGAAACGATATTATCTGGGTGATAGTGGATCGTTTGACCAAGTCGGAACATTTCTCGGCCATTCGTGAGACTTACAGAATGGATAAACTAGCATAGATCTACTTAAAGGAAATTATGTCACGACATGGCGTGCCAATTTTGATTATTTCTGATCACGACGCGCGATTCACTTCACACTTCTGGTAGTCATTGCAGAAGTCATTAGGCACACGTCTGGATATGAGCACGGCTTATCATCACAGACAGATGGTCAGACTGAACGCACAATCCAAACCCTAGAAGATATGCTTAGGGCATGCGTTATTGACTTTGGGAGTAGTTGGGAAACCCATCTGCCTTTGGTTGAGTTCTTTTACAATAATAGTTACCACACGAGCATCAAAGCGGCACCATTTGGAACTTTATGGCAGAAAGTGTAGATCACCTCTGTCACACCCTTAAAATCCGCGTGCGGGTTTTACCATAAGGCGTGTGACAAACCAGGATCCCAGTCATTAGTTACTTAGAACGACACTATATGCAATGTTTAAACCAAAGACCAATCAGAGTTTAAAGTTTTTAAACATATGCGGAAGCATTTTGTAAATAATTCAAACCCTAAGTACTTAAATGTAAAATGTGCAAAAAAACGCGCCCAAACGAAAGTATATAAGTATATGCTAAATTAAAAAACTAAAACAAGGTTTGAAACAAAGCATGCTTGACACGTGCGTGCTCCTATGGGCAGCTGCTAGATACGACCTGAGAAAAGCATACTAAAGTGCAACATGACGGTTGGTGAGTTCAAGAGTTTGTAATCATCAGAAAACAGTAGCGTTAGTAAAATATAAATAAGTGTGTTAAAATAGATAGCTAGTCTAATTTCATTAGTAAAGAACTATAGTGATTTCGCGATCGAAGCTGACTATGTTTGTCTGTTTGCCTCCCGCCACGACCTATCAGGTCGTGACGCTGTTAGTAGTTTAGGACAATATTGCACCCGTTGACTTCTGGTCACACGGTGGGGCTTGTCAGAAAGATATGAACTACGTTGTAAATCCTTAGAGTTCTAGCATAATCATCATCATTCTAACATCCATACAACATCATAAACACCATAACACCATCAATACATCACCAAATCACCAAGTTCATGAAATAAAGTTACTATTATTAGTAATATGTGAACTACACATCAAATTCATGGATTTCCTTGCAAAATCATCATAAACCAACATCAATACAATCCAACTAACATCAATACATCATCAAACAACATCAATTGCACAATCTCAAGATAAAAAGTTACTATTTTGGGTAAGGTATGAACTAGGTCATCAAAATCATAGAATTCTTGCACAATCACCATAGATTAACATTCATACAACCTAATGAACATCATATCACAATCAAATCATCATCAATTTCATATTTTCATTCCCAATTTACGAATTAGGGTTCATCATCATTAAAAACTATGAACAACTTGATAAAACCTACCTTTGTATGTGTTTAGATGATGATTAGCACTTGGAATCAACTTGTAGTACTTGATTAACACTTGAAATTGACTTGTTCTTGGCCTAAGAGCTTGAATTCATAGGAATGGAGGTGTGGTGTGGTGGTTTCGGCCGAATGGGGTTGTGGGGGCTAGGGTTGGGATTTTGTTTAACTTAACATAAATAGATTTTTCACAAAACCCTCTTTTAATCAACTTTTATAAAAACTAATCTTTTTAAATACTTTTTTAAATAGTTTTAACTACACAATACAAATACTATTAATCAATAATAATAATCATATACACTCTCAATTAATCACAAAACTCATGGAATATATATTACACGTAGTCACGTTATCGTATAAAATTCGCAAATAATATTTAAATCACGTATACACATAAGCATAACCTAATAATCACCTTATTAGTTAAATTATTATCAGTTTATCTTTGTTAATTATTATTAAGTCACCAACGTTCAATGACAACCAGTGTGTGCTCATGACACGTGTATGCAAGACGTAACGAAAGTAACAGAGTTTGGTAACGGAAAATTACCGGATGTCACATTATCCCATGTTGGAAGAATTTTCGGCCCAAAAATTATGTTACATGGTGTGTTCCATCATTGGTGTAATGAATTGGCATAAAGTAATCGAGTGAGTTTCGGGTGAGTTATCACATTATCCCCATGTTGAAAGAAATTTCGTCCCGAAATTTAATCAGTTCCTTCACCTCCTGGCATCTTCTTTTCGAATAGTTGAGGATACTTCAGCTTCATCTGGTCCTCACGTTCCCACGTGAATTCCGGTCCACATCTCGAGTTCCAACGAACTTTGACTATGAGTATCTTGGTTTGCTTAAGTGTCTTTACCTCACGATCCATCACCTCGACTGGTTCCTTAATGAAGCGTAATTGCTCATCTATTTTCACTTCCTCAGGCGGTACTACCATTGTTTCGTCCGTTAAGCACTTCTTCAAGTTTGAAACAAGAAATACATTATGGATTCCACTCAGTGAATCAGGTAGGGCTAATCGATATGCCATCGGACCTATTCTTTCCAATATCTCAAATGGTCCAATGTATCTTGGATTTAGCTTTCCTCTTTTACCAAACCGAATCACGCCTTTCCATGGTGAGACTTTCAATAAGACCTTGTTGCCAACCTAAAACTCTAGGGGTTCCGTCGCTTATCAGCATAACTATTCTGTCTATCGCGCGCTACAGCCATATGGTTCCTTATTTGTACAATCTTCTCAGTGGTCTCGTGTACCAATTCAAGACACGTTAGCTGACTATCACCAATTTCAGCCCAACAAACTGGTGATCGACATTTTCGTCCATACAAGGCTTCTAACGGTGCTGCTTGAATACTAGTGTGGTAGCTGTTGTTATAAGAAAATTCCACCAAAGCCAAGTGAACCTCTCATTTATTCCCAAAATTGATTACACATGCTCGTAACATATCTTCCAAGGTCTATATAGTGCGCTCACTTTGACCACCGGTTTGTGGATGATATGCAGTACTCATATCTAAATATGTACCCAGAGCTTTCTGTAATGACTTCCAGAAATGAGAAGTAAAGGGAGCATCGATATAAAAATTAATCGAGATTGACACTCCATGCCGAGAGACTATTTCCTTCAGATAGATTCAAGTCAGCTTATCCATCTTATCCGTTTCTTTGATTGCCAAGAAGTGAGCAGACTTAGTCAACCTATCCATAATCACCCATAGCGTGTCACAGCCACAAGGAGTCCTGGGTAATTTGGTAATGAAATCCATAGAAATATGCTCCCACTTCCATAAAGGAATCTTAGGTTGTTGCAGTAACCCAGATGGCTTTTGATACTTAACTTTGACCTTGGAGCAGGTTAAACACTTGCTCATATAGGTAGCTACATCTGCCTTCATGTTAGGCCACCAGTAGTGCGCCCTCAGATCATGATACATCTTGTCGGATCCAGGATGTATAGAATATTTAGACTTGTTTGCCTTACTCATAACAAAGTCTATCAGATTTCCATAGATAGGCACCTAAAGTCTATCCATGAAGTAATGAATCCCATCAGCTTTCACCTCAATCTGTTTATCCATCCCACGTAAGGATTCAGACCCAATATTTTCTGCTTTTAACACTTCTGTCTGTGCTTCCTTAATTTGTTCAGGCAGTTGAGTGCTGATCGTAAGCTGTAAAGCTCGCACTCGCCTAGCTTAGCTGTTTCTTTCCGGCTTAGGGCATCGGTAACTACGTTTGCCTTCCCCTGATTGTACTTGATGGCACAATCATAGTCATTCAATAACTCCACCCAACGTCGTTGCCTCATGTTTAGTTCCTTCTACTCAAAGATATGCTGAAGACTCTTGTGATCGGTGTAAATTGTGCATTTGGTATCGTACAAGTAATGTCTCTAGATCTTCAAGGCAAAAACCACTGCACTGTGGGTGGTATAGTTATTTTTGTGAACCCTCAGTTGTCTTGAGGCGTAGGCTATCACCTTATCTCACTGCATCAAGACACAAGTCAGTCCCTGAATGGATGCATCATAGTACAACATGAAATCATCCGTCCCTTCCGGCAGTGCCAGTATCAGTGTGCTGCAGAGTTTCTGTTTTAACAACTGGAAAGCTGATTCTTGACTTTCTCCCCATTTAAACGATGTACCTCTATGTGTCAAGGCAGTGAGGGGTTGAGCAATCTTAGAAAATCCCTCAATAAAGCGTCAATAGTATCCCGTTAATCCAAGGAATTGACGTATCTCACTAGGTGTCTTAGGAACCGTCTAATTCTTGATTGCTTCCACCTTTGTAGGATCTACATGGATTCCTTTCTCATTCACAATGTGACCCAGAAACTGCACTTCTCGTATCCATAAGTCACACTTAGAGAATTTAGCATATAATTTCTCATTCTTCAATAATTCTAAGATCAATTGTAGGTGCTCTTTGTGTTCCTCCTTGGTTTTAGAATAGATAAATATGTCATCGATAAACACGATAACAAATTGATCAAGGTAGGGTTTGCACACGCGGTTCATGAGATCCATGAACACCGCTGGTGCATTAGTCAACCAAAAGGGCATGACCAAGAATTCATAATGGCTATAGCGAGTCCTGAACGCCGTCTTCGAGATGTCTTCCTCTCGGACTCGCAATTGATGATAACCAGATCTTAAATCAATCTTAGAATAGTAACTGGATCCCTGAAGTTGATCGAACAGATCATCAATACGAGGGAAGGGATACCGGTTCTTGACTGTGACCTTGTTTAACTCCCTATAGTCAATGCACATCCAAAATGTACCATCCTTCTTCTTAACAAAAAAGTACAAAGGATCCCCAAGGTGATGAGCTAGGTCGGATAAAGCCCTTATCTAATAGCTCCTCAAGTTGTGCCGACAACTCCTGTAATTCATTCGGTGCCAATCGATAAGGTGCTCTAGCAATCGGGGCTACACCGGGAGTCAACTCGATCTGGAACTCTGCTTGGCGATGAGGTGGTAATCCAGGAAGGTCCTCTAGACACACCTCTGGAAAGTCACGAACCACTGGAATATTCTCCATCTTCCTTTCCTCTTGTTGTTTGTTAGTCACCAAGGACAATATAGCTAGTCAACCTTTACGTAGCATCTTTTGCGCCTTTATGATTGATATGACGCCTATCATAGCACCACTCCTTTCGCCCTTGACTGAAAGGATTTCGCCATCCTCAAGAAAAATACGTATAATCTTCTCATAGCACACTACCTCTGCCTGTTTTCTGGATAGCCAATTCAGTCCACAACCACATCAAAGCTCCCGAGTGTAATGGGCATAAGATTTATATCAAAAACGATTTCGTCCAGTTCTATCTTACAACCTTTGTGAACGTGCGTGATGTGAATTTTTTTACCATCAGCTAACTCTACGGTATAGGTGATGTCCAAGGTAGAAGGCATATCATTCATAAGACTACTGAATTTAGTGGAAATAAAACTCCTATCGGCTCTAGTGTCAAATAATACAGAAGCAAAATGACCATTAACTAGAAATTTTCCAGTAACAGTAGAAGGGTCGTTTAGAGCCTCACTTGAACCCTTAACAAAGGCTCTTCCTTTAGCTCTACCATTATTGCCACCATTATTTCCGCCATTCCCCGTGTGTTGTTGTTGTTCCCGTTGTTTCCCGTATCGTTGTCATTTTTCTTCAGCTGTGGGCAATTTCTCTTGTAGTGCCCTTCTTTTCCACACTCAAAACAACCTTTTGGTGTTTCTTGGGGTTGTTATGGCTTCCTAAGTGCAGTCAATGCAAATACCACCACGTTGGCAGGTGTGACAACTTCAGATGCCAGTGTTGTGGAAAAGCTGGACACGCGACGAAGGATTGCCATGGCTCTGATACCATTTCTAACATCCAGACTCTCACACCAACAATATTGTTCGCTTTGCCCACGAGAAGCTCATGCATTTGCTTTTGGTTGCCCAGGTGAAAACTTCCCAGGGAGGTCACCCATCCCTGGATTGCTGCCGCCTGAGCACACTTAACTGTGGAGTTCTCCTCTCATCCACAGCCATACGCCCAAAACGCGTTGATGATATTAGACGCATGACATTCGTTATGAACCAGGAATCTCTCATATCCACGACTGATGTGGGATTTGCCTAGGGTGTTACAATCACTCCCCCTTTGGACTCATCGTCCTCGATGAGGTTTGCCCTACCATCCCATGGATGTGGGATTTGCCTAAGGTGTCACTCTTAACACCCTTAGGGACTCACCATCCTCGATGAGGTTTGCCCCACCATCCCGAACGGTACAGGAGTGGCTCTGATACCAATCTATCACACCCTCAAAATCCACGTGTGGGTTTTACCACGAGGCATGTGACAAATCAGGATCCCAGTCATTAGTTACTTAGAACGACACTATATGCAACGTTTAAACCAAAGACCAATCAGAGTTTAAACTTTTAAAACATTTAAGGAAGCGTTTTGTAAATAATTCAAACCCTAAGTACTTAAATGTAAACATCTCAAAAACACGCGCCCAAATGAAAGTATATAAGTATATTTTGAATTCAAAAACTAAAACAAGGTTTGAAACAAAGCATGCTTGACACGTGCGTGCTCCTATGGGCAGCTGCTAGATACGACCTGAGAAAAGCATACTAAAGTGTTAGCATGAAGGTTGGTGAGTTCAAGAGTTTGTAATCATCAGAAAACAATAGCGTTAGTAAAATATAAACAAGTGCATTGAAATAGATAGCTAGTCCAATTTTATTAGTAAAGAACAATAGTGATTTCGTGATCGAAGCTGACTATGTTTGTCTGTTTGCCTCCTGCCACGACATACCAGGTCATGACGTTGTTAGTAGTTTAGGACAATATTGAACTCGTTGACTTCCGGTCACACGGGTGGGGCTTGTCAGACCTAGTAGTACTACCCAAGATTTCCGGCTAGATTGCTTAATTAACGATCCGAAAGTGTGAGGGCTTTCTATGGTATATATCGCACTATGTTTTACTAAACACATGTTATAAAAGTAAAGCGTTTAAAGTAGAGTATGCTTTCTCCCCTAAAAAGAGAGGTAAATAAAAGTGGGTCGTTGAACTCACCTGGTAATCCCAAGAGACAGTAAATGCTAGTACAGAGTATGAGTAGGGACAACCCGTCACAGGTTACCTAAATCACTTGAGTTTGTAAGTATACTAGACCAAAACAATCAAAGAGAACCTAAGTGACTTAGAAAGAAAAGGCAATTAACCAAATTGACCCATTGACCCGTTGGTGACATTATAGTTTAAATTCCATTCAATCAAGCATAATAGTTCATCATACATGATTATCATACAAGGTGTTCACATATGTCATTTCATCAACCAGTTGTTCTACCTAGATCATCATACAACTATATTATCATATAACTAGATTATCATCACACTCAACAATAATCTACAACAATCCCAATCATGGTCCTATCATAACCCACATAATCCATTACCATGTGTACCCACAAAGTGATCAAACCTCCAAATAACCAAACAAGCATCCATATAACACAATTAATCTATTCCACCACCTTAGACACCAACAATGGACATACTAACATGATCCTAACATTACAAATTTGCCCAATTCATCATATCCAAGAATTAATACAATTAAAGTTTCCCTTTTGGAAAGTGCATCTCAAAATCTATCTAACACTCATTACATTCATGAATTCATCAACAATATACCAATTCAAGCTCACATTATCATCTAGACATGTTCAACACCATCCCAACATCATAATCCATCAATTTCACAATCAAAAGTTACTACTTTTAGAAAGATATGAACTACGTTGTAAATCCTTAGAGTTCTAGCATAATCATCATCATTCTAACATCCATACAACATCATAAACACCATAACACCATCAATACATCACCAAATCACCAAGTTCATGAAATAAAGTTACTATTATTAATAATATGTGAAGTACACATCAAATTCATGGATTTCCTTGCAAAATCATCATAAAACAACATCAATACAATCCAACTAACATCAATACATCATCAAACAACATCAATTGCACAATCTCATGATAAAAAGTTACTATTTTGGGTAAGGTATGAACTAGGTCATCAAAATCATGGAATTCTTGCACAATCAACATAGATTAACATTCATACAACCTATTAACATCATATCACTATCAAATCATCATCAATTTCATATTTTCATGCCCAATTTATGAGTTAGGGTTCATCATCATCAAAAACTATGAACAACTTGATAAAACCTACCTTTGTATATGTTTAGATGATGATTAGCACTTGGAATCAACTTGTAGTACTTGATTAACACTTGAAATTGACTTGTTCTTGACCTAAGAGCTTGAATTCGCAGGAATGGAGGTGTGGTGTGGTGGTTTCGGCCGAATGGGGTTGTGGGGGCTAGGGTTTGGATTTTGTTTAACTTAACATAAATAGATTTTTCACAAAAACCCTCTTTTAATCAACTTTTAATAAAACTAATCTTTTTAAACACTTTTTAAATAGCTTTAACTACAAAATACAAACATTATTAATCAATAATAATAATGATATACACTCTCAATTAATCACAAAACACATGGAATATATATTACACGTAGTCACGTTATCGCGTAAAATTCACAAATAATATTTAAATCGCGTATACACATAAGCATAACCTAATATCACCTTATTGGTTAAATTATTATTAGTTTATCATTGTTAATTATTATTAAGTCACCAACGTTCAACGACAACCAGTGTGTGCTCATGACACGTGTATGCAATACCTAACTGTCACACCCTCATTTTCCACGTACGGGGTTTTACAATCAGGCGTGTGACATAACCAGGATCTCAGATAAGCATCAGTTACACCAAACGACTCGATAATTACAAATCATATAAGTTGCTTAATTTTAATGAAACAGACCAAATGTATTTAAGTAGTGCGGAAGCGAATACAGTGAAAATTTAACAATAGTTTGGAACACGCAAACACGTGTCCAATACAGTTTATGTAAAGTAAATATAAATTAAATCTTGAAAACAGTTTGTGGTGAATACGGAATGACATGCTGTAGATGCTGTGCTCCTAAACGTGCCACATCATTGTCCTGAGAGAAAACAAGCAAAAATCTCAGTACAAGACTGGTGAGTTCACAGGTTTATCAGAAAACAGTAAATATCAGTAATGAAGCTCCGGATTATGTAATCCGTCAAGTATGTAATTCCGGATTATGTAATCCGATAAGTATGTAATTCCCGGATTATGTAATCCGATAAGTATCAGTAATGAAATCCCCGGATTATGTAATCCGATAAGTATCAGTAATGAAATCCCCGGATTATGCAATCCGATAAGTATAAGTAATGAAATCCCCGGATTATGCAATCCGATAAGTATAAGTAATGAAATCCCCGGATTATGCAATCCGATAAGTATAAGTAATGAAATCCCCGGATTATGCAATCCGATAAGTATAAGTAATGAAATCCTCGGATTATGCAATCTGATAAGTATAAGTAATGAAATCCCGGATTTTGTAATCCGTCAAGTATAACGAAATTCCCGGATTATGTAATCCGTCAAGTATAATGAAATTCCCGGATTTTGTAATCCGTCAAGTATAATGAAATTCCCGGATTTTGTAATTAAAGCATATAATGGGTAGCTAATCCATAATGATCACTATGTGTATGAATTCGCGGCCGAGCTGACATGTAATCAAATAAATAAACAGGCCCGGATGTGGATCACACACCACAACACTTGTAATTAGGCTAACCGTTCACCCGTTTGACGAACGTTGTGCTAGCGTGACTAGCCGGGTGGGGTATGTCAATCCCAGTAGTACTACTAACAATTACCTCGCTAAGTCCATATTAACGGTCCGTTGGGCAAGTATAACACCATAGTATCAAGTATATGCAGTATTACAAAAATCCAATGTAATGCAACGTTTATGAAAAACAACATGTTTCTCTCCCCCAAAAGAGTATATAATTAAAAGTGGGGTTGTAAACTCACCTCGAGTGCACAGCAACAAATAATCGATAGCACAAAGAATAGGTTTCCAATTAACCTGTACTTTATTCGGTATATAGATAATTAATATTAATTATTAATTATAAACAAAATGACTACGGTTTTGCATCTCACGAATCGGGTACGGTGCCGGTATCGGTTGTTTCATTTACATGTAAACACACACGAATGCTACTTCATTTCGAATACATAAAGACCGATTATCATAGGTAAAAGTATTTTATACCCAAACATTACGATTGTTATTATTTTCAACATTATGTTTACTAGCACGTCACACAAGTAATATTGATAGATACTAAATATATTGCACACACATATATCAAATGTATATATAACACGTGATATAGAACCTATCAACACCTCATATACATGACATATAAATCATTAAAACACACACACACATTCATACATGCATGCATATCACCCCATATCACCCACTGCATTCATACATACATATGAATACATACATATATAGCCACCCACACACCACTAACATACATTCTACCATGCATACTAACATATTTATTGACATCAGTATTAATATCCATATAATCCCATTCACTTCACCATAAATAATCATATTTCACATCACGTACATGACCAACATACCATATAACCCATACAATTATGTTCCAATACCAACACTTTCCCAACCCATACAATTCGAATCATAATAGGAGCATGCTACTACATCACCAACTTCAACAATAAATGTAAAATAATCACATAATATAAACAAACAAACAAAACATACCCAGTGTATCCCGCTAAAAAGCAGGGTCTGGGAGGGGTATGTGGTGGCAAGTCCTATCCTGAGAGATAGAGAGACCGCTTCCGAAAATAATCACATAATATGTAATACCAAAACCCACTTACTCCATAAGACTAGACTATCATGTATAAGGGTATTCTTTATACAATTAAATTACCCACACATACATATATATAGATACACGCGAACATGATCACAATTGCACTCAACCTAACATCTACATAATATATATATATATATATACATACATACATACTATAAAACTTCTTAATACATTACCCACATACATATGCATGCCTACTGAAATCCACTGCCCACCCCACATACGTACAGTAACTAATATCTTATATGCATACATTTATTATACAAAGCAATTACTCATGGAATTAACAACCATTCATTCCTCGCACACCTGGAACAATTCCAATTCAGCAATCTCATATTCCCACATAACATTCAAACTTGAACACACACCTACAACGCTTATATGTACACTAACATACCATCCATACATCAACATACATACTAAGATAGACACACACACGCACTGCCATCACACACAAACTCACCACGCATCACGCACACATGCACAACACCACCACGGTTCACACGCAACACACACCATAACACCACGGTCCACACACAACACACACCATAACACCACGGTCCACACACAACACACACCGTAACTCCCGGTTCACACATACACATGCGCACCAACAACAACAAACACCCACACCGCCGATGTACGCATACACACGCAATACGTGGACGCATGGATTAACCCGATTCACAACCGAAACCGTAATCGAAACGAACGCGAAAACACCACAGAAAGAGAACATACCGTTCGGAGTTGTTTCGCCTGACGCTCGTGGTTGCTGGAGGAGTTTCGGTCGGAGTAGGAGTTGCCGGAATAAACGGTTACAGGAGGCTGTCGTCGTGACGAGGCTGTTGTACGTGCGTCGGGGTGGAGGCAGCAGGCCGTCCTAGCCGCGATTTCAGCCACCAAACAACCGCCGGCGCAGCTAACAACCATCACCATCGCGACCACCATCGACCACCAACACCACATCACGACCCCTGTCGATCAACAACACCCCACCGGCGCAACCCATAGTCACGGTCGCACTTCTACCTTCGATTTCCGTCTCTATGTCGCGTTTTGGGAGAAATCAAGACCACCACAGTGATCGGGGCGTCGAGGGGAGTCCGGATTCGCCGGCACTCGCCGGAAAACGTCGCCTGTGGCCGGAAATCGAAAGTCGCAGGGGAGAGGGATGGGGGATCCGTGACCTGCTCTCTCTCTCTTCCTCTCTTCTCTGATTTTTTTTTCTTTCTTTTTCGTGATGTAGATGAGGAAGTTGTGAGTGAGCCTCACCAATTATTAAAGGATCCATGCATTTCACGATAAGTCCCTCAACTTCACTTAATTTACATTATTAAGTAAATTGAGTTTAGTTAGTAAAAGTTAATTATGTTAATGGTGTTTAGGGTTAATTAATAAATTTTATGATCCTTTAATAATAATCGAAATGATTTATTTAAATTTATCGGACATACGCTAGATAACTGTATCGATGTTGACTTGAAAAAAAAAACTCGAGTTGTCACATTATCCCCTTGTTGAAGAAATTTTCGTCCCGAAAATTAGAACATTAGGTTCAGTCAAAGCATGAGATTCAACGTTTTCTAACGTGTATAGAATGAAATTTATGTGAAGCTGCGATGAATCCAACGAGAAAGACTTGTAAGGTTTTGACAGAGTTGTGACATCATCCCCTTGTTGAAGGGAATTTCGTCTCGAAATTTGAAGGAAAGATGTCGTAAGAATGGATACCTTAAGAAGTAGGTGCTTGATCATTGAACAGTTGTGGGTACTTCTTCTTCATTTGATCCTCGTGTTCCCAGGTAAACTCTGGTCCACGCTTTGAGTTCCAACGGACTTTGACGATAGGAATACGACTATGTTTGAGCGTTTTGACCTCTCGGTCCATAACCTCCACTGGTTCCTCGATGAAACGTAGTTGTTCATCCACGTGTATATCTTCTAACGGAACGACGAGAGTCTCATCTGTAAGGCATTTCCTCAGGTTCGAAACATGGAACACATTGTGTACTCCACTAAGTTCTTCGGGTAGGTTCAGTTGATAGGCTACGGGACCGACCCGTTGACAATCTCAAACGGTCCACGTATCTAGGGTTAGTTTTCCACGTTTCCCGAAACGAATCACGCCCTTCCAAGGTGACACTTTCAACAGTACTTTGTCACCAATCTGAAACTCCAATGGCTTACAACGCTTGTCGGCGTAACTCTTTTGTCGGTCACGTGCTGCTGCCATACGATTACGGATCTGCACGATCTCTCAGTCATCTCGTGCACGAGTTCAGGACCGGTAAGTTGACTTTCCCCAACTTCCGCCCAACAAATAGGTGATCGGCACTTACGCCCATAAAAAGTGCTTCAAACGGGGCAATTTTGATCGATGTGTGATAGCTATTATTGTAAGAAAACTCCACTAATGGTAAGTGAGTTTCCAATGCTACCGAAATCAATCACGCAGGCACGCAACATGTCTTCCAAAGTCTGGATCGTACGCTCACTCTGGCCGTCAGTCTGAGGATGATATTGCAGTGCTCATATCTAACCGCGTTCCCGATGATCGTTGTAAAGATTGCCAGAAGTGTGAAGTGAATCGAGCGTCACGATCAGAGATAATGGAAATTGGCACACCATGCCAGAGACTATTCACTTAGGTAGATACGAGTCAACTTCTCCATTCGGTCAGTCTCCCGGATTGCAGAAAATGTGCGGATTTCGTCAACGATCTACAATCACCCAAATGGTATCGCATCCTCTGGGCGTCCGAGGAAGTTTTGTGATGAAATCCCTTGATATTGTTCCCACTTCCATACTGGGATTTCGGTTGTTGGAGCAAACCGGATGGCCTTTGAATTCCACCTTAACCTTAGAACATGTTAAACATTTGCTTATATAAGTGGCAATACCAGCTTTCATATTGGCCACCAGTACAGGGTCTTCAAATCCTGATACATTATCCGAACCAGGATGAATAGAATATCGTGACTTGTGGGCCTCGTCCATTACCAGCTCTCGTAGGTTTCCATACAAAGGAACCATATTCGGTCCATGAAGTAGCGAATTCCGTCAGGTTTGACCTCTAATTGTTTCTCCATGCCTCGCAGTGACTCGGCTTTCAAATTCTCGTCTTCAAAGCCTCAGATGAGCAGCTTTGATTGCACTGGTAAGTCAGAGTGGATAGTCATTTGTAATGCACGCACCCGACGAGGCTTTAGAGTTTCTTTACGACTAAGGGCATCGGCTACCACATTGCCTTGCCTGGATGATACTTGATCACACAATCATAGTCGTTCAACAACGACCCAACAACGTTGTTCATGTTCAGCTCCTTCTTGTTCAAAGATGTGCTGGAGACTCTTGTGATCGGTTGTAAATAGTGAACTTGGTACCGTAACAAGTAATGTCTCCATATCTTGAGTACAAACACAACGGCTCCCAACTCTGAGTCAGGTCGTTGTAGTTTTTTCGTGAACTTTCAATTGACGGGAAGCATAAGCAATCACCTTCTCGCGTTGCATTAGCACACAACCGAGACCTTGAATAGAAGCATCATAATAAACTACAAAATCGTCTGTTCCCTCAGGCAGGGCAGGGATAGGATTGGTGCCGTACAGAGTTCTGCTTTAGAACTTGAAATGCGGATTCTTGTTTGTCACCCTAATTGTAAGTAAGCCTTTATGAGTTAACGCGGTGAGAGGTTGAGCAATCTTTGAAAACCCTTCGATGAATCGTCGATAATCGCCAGCCAACCCAAGAAACTGTCGTACCTCAGTCGGAGTCTTAGGTGTAGCCCAGTCTTGATGGATTCTATTTTTGCCGGGTCAACATGTATACCCTTCTCACTGACTACATGACCTAAAAAATTGGACTTCTCGTATCCAGAAGTCACACTTTGAAAATTTAGCATACAATTGTTCTTATTTTAGCAGTTCCAAAATCAGTCTAGGGTGTTTCTCATGTTCTTATTGCATGAGTCATTGGGAGGGATAGTTGCACCTGACACAACACTAACATACATTCTACCATGCTACTAAAATATTTATTGACATCAATATTAATATCCATATATCCCATTCACTTCACCATAAATAATCATATTTCACATCACGTACTGACCAAGATACCATATAACCATACAATTATGTTTCAATACCAACACTTTCCCAACCCATACAATTCGAATCATAATAGAAGCATGCTACTACATCACCAACTTCAACAATAAATGTAAAAATAATCATATAATATAACAAACAAACAAACATTACCAGTGTATCCCGCTGAAAAGCAGGGTCTGGGAGGGGTATGTGGTGGCAAGTCTTTCCTCTATCCTGAGAGATAGAGAGACAACTTCCGAAAATAATCACATAATATGTAATACCAAAACCCACTTACTCCATAGGACTAGACTATCATGTATAAGGGTATTCTTTATACAATTAAATTACCCACACATACATATATATAGATACA